>PVIU01024441.1:0-25565 GCA_004026605.1 Ondatra zibethicus
GGGGGGAACCCAGCAGCTTGCTGCAGCTTGCTGCAGGTCCCCAGACCACGCGGTCTCTGTGGCGGGCGGGCGGCCACGCGCTAGTCTCCGGGTCCCCATATGGGCTGTGCGGCGGTACAGACGGACCAAAGAGAGCCGGGTAGGCGCACTATGCAGAGTTAAACATTTATTAGATGGGTGATGGAAAGAGAGACAGAGACAGGGAGATAGAGGGAAGGGGGGAGAGGGGAGAGAAGCAGCTGCTGCTCCCGTGAGAGCGGAAGAGGAAGAGAGGCCAAGAGTTAGAGTCAGAGGCTGGAAGCTGGGAGTGGGCGTGGCCAATAAGAGGCCAGACACTACAGTGTCCACATTTGTAATCCAGGTGCTAGGAAGACTTAGACAAGAGGTTCCCCAGAGCTCACTGGCAAGACAGCCAAGCCAAATCAGAGAGTTCCACGTTCAGTGAGATAGAGGAAGCCACCTGGCAGTGACCTCTGACCTCCACATGCTTGCACACACACATGCACACACACGAGAAATGTTAAAAAAATAAAGAAGCTTCTCTTACTGAGGTCAGTGCTCTCTCCACAGGCCACTCTCCATGGGTTTTCATTGTACGAATGAAAGCATGATTCCCCATTCACAGGGCATCCTAAGAATTTAGCAATAATTAGAGATGTTGCATGGCATCTTTTTCTGAATTAAACTGCTCCCTCCAAATTGAAACTTTGTCCTGGAAGCCTTGGAAGGTAAACAAGAGGTCACAGTCTTGGAAAACAAAACTTGAAAGCTTCCTAGGGGCTACAACAGGGGTAAACAGTGCTGGGGCAGAGACTGGAGGCAGCCCTCCCGCAGAGAGCCCTCCTGCTGAGAGAGGACCCTGGGCTGTCTGTCAGCTGCTTGCAAGCAGGGCAGGAAGGCTCTAAGCGTCCAGCTTCTCTAAGCTCCACCAGTGTTGCAGGGGCCTTTCTGTAAATCTCTGTCTCCTGCCTCCATTTTTGGAGGCCCTGCCCCTGTGCCCCTTGAACCTTGAACCCTCCCTGAGGAGAGTCTAGGTAGCCCACCAAACCTTGACCCCTCCCCAGAAAAGGTCAAGACCCCTTCCAAAGGCTATTTAAACTGCTCCCCCCAAAATAAATACGTGGTTCCCCACTTCTGTTGGCGGTTTTCCAGTTTCCCTCGGGGCCACCCGAGAGCGCAGGAGTCCAATTAAACCTGGATATCTTTTAATTTGGTATGATTTGATTTGATTGGGATTATTTTGCGTCGACAGAGAGCTCGTGTTAGAAAATATTCCTAACACTTTCCCAGGATGCAGCTGCTTTTGACTCATCCCTGCTCCTGTAAGCACGCCTACCCACACTCCTTCAGTGACCCCAATTAAAAAAAAAAAAAACAATGGCTCATCACGTTGGATATTGCTGCAATCCTTACTTTGGTCTGTCATGGGCTCCCTTTCTGGAGTAGGTGGCATCACCTCAGGAAAAGGCTGTCATCTTGATTTTTCTCCAGGCTTGTCATTCCAAGACGTTCCAAGCCATCTTTGTGTGACAGCTGGTCGTTCCATTGTTATATGCAGTTAGTACTTTTCTCTCTTCAACCTGACTGCCAGAATTAAGGGGCTCAAGCCACATCTATGAAACTGGCAAGTGCAGAGAAGCCTGGCTGGGAAACCCAGTTTCATAGAAACTGCCCAACCAGTGATGCCTTGACCAAAGTCTTTTTCACATCTACAGTGTTTCTGATCTCTCTGCTTCCCTCTGGTGGTAACTGAGTTTATCTCAATTACTAGAGACTGAAGGATGACAGTTGGGAGGGTAAATGAAGGCTTTAGGATTACTGATGGAGAGATGGGGAGAATGGTGGGTAAAGACTAATCTGGGCAGAGAAATTGCCATTCAACATTAACTCATTCATTTTTCAATTGATATATTAATAAATATCATTATTTTGTAAGTAGACACATGTGAAAAAACTTATCTTAAACTTGTTGACAGATAAAAGATAAATTTGCGCCAGGCAGTGGTGGCGCACACCTTTAATCCCAGCACTCAAGAGGCAGAAACAGGTGGATCTCTGTGAGTTTGAGGCCAGCCTGGTCTACAGAGTGAGTTCCAGGACAAGTTCCAAAGCTACACAGAGGAACCCTGTCTCGAGAAAAAGAAGAAGGAGGAGGAGTAGGAGGAGTAGGAGGGGGAGGAGGAGGAACGAGAGAGAGAGATAAATTTGCTAACAGTCCTCCCCTTCAAGACTTAATCTAATGCATATAAGACAAAGACCTTTAAGTCAGAAAGTGTACTGAAAGATGGAAAAGAGGCAGATTCCGGATTCCCATGGTCGAAGGCTATAGTGAAGGCCTGAGAGGCAAGGTGTCTTCAGAAGCTGAGACACTGAATCATTCAAGAAGACATGTAGAAGTGTTATGAAAAAACATGCTGAGTATCAGGAAGGAGTTCCTCGGCCCCCCTAGGGTTTCTGTTCCAAAATAAAACAAAGATAGGCTAATGGGAGAAAAGCATACTAAATTCATTTAATCCAATTTTTGCAGTACACAAAAACATTGAAAAATAAAGAGCTACTCAGGGCAGATTCTTTGTGGCTAGGTTCTCTTTGTTACTATTGTTTGTCTTGTTTTGTGTGGGTGTGGTGTTAGAGATAGCACTCAGGGCCTTGCACACCTAGACAAGCTCTCTAACAGCTGGCTACATCCCCAGTCTTTATGCTTTTACGCTTTATGACAAATGAAGAATGTGACGGATTAAGAAGGCTCATCCAGTGGTGACAGACTAAGGGGAACCCCAAATGCCCACATGCTCAGGCTCCTCCTGGTCTGTCTGGATGATATTCCTCTTTCCTGAGTATGAGATCAGATTCCATGTAGAACAGGGGTCGGATGACCAATATCAGACAATGATCAGAAAAATCTTCATAACCAAGTTCTACACAGAAAGGCAAGAGAAAGTTAGAAAATATTTCCTAAGTTTTATGTCTAGCTTTGGGGAGAAGGACTAGTCTCTATGTTCTACCTTGGGGAGGAAAGGGAGCAGGATATAGAAAAGCATGAAAAAAATGTTTCTTCGGAGCCCTTTCTTTTAGTTCATAGTGTAATGTTAAAATAAAAAATACTGCAGGATCCCCGGCGGTGGCAGGCAGTGGACCATGTGGTGGCAGGCAGTGGGCAGGGGGTCCCGAGAGCAGCCAGTCCCAGGCAGGGACGTCTGCAGGTCCCCAAGTGGTGGCTAGTCCAGGGCAGGGAGACACGCAGAGGGCAAGAGACAGAGACATGGATAGGCATGCCATGCAGAGTGAGGTTGGATATTTATTTAGTGAGTTATGGAGGGGGAAGGAGAAAAAGGGAGAAGAGCAGAGAGAGAGAGAGAGAGAGAGAGAGAGAGAGAGAGAAAGGAGAGGAAGGGGAGAAGAGGGGAGAGGCAGAAGCTGCCTCTTTGAGAGGGAGATAGAAAAGAGAAGAGAACTCAGGCTGGAAGCTAAAGATCAGCCTGTCTCAGCAGACAGAGGGGGGAAGGAGTGGGCGTGGCTTGTCTCTTAAAGAGACAGAACAGATCATTACACTGTACCGAGGGTTCCTGTGGTCTGAGTCCTCACACAAGCAAGTAAAATATGGTACATAAACTGACAAGGGAGGAGGAGAGGAGAGGGTAGGTATAGAAACTGGAAGATTTCTGTACATGCAAGACCATACCACACATGCTTGGACAAAGTGTGCACTGAGCCCTCAGGAAGACTCAACGGCCTAGTCAGTTGAGAGCCAAGGACCGAGGGATGGTGGGTGGAGAACTAATTGAGATTCCCAAGAGTAGGCAATACGTGAAATTCCAGGATGAGCCTAGAATATAAAGCTGTGATCAGTCTTGTAGAAATGACTTGAAAGCTGTGAGACTTGCAAAACATGGGCATAAATAATATGGAGGAAATGGGCCAGTGCTGCCTTTGACAGTTTGGAGGAAATGGGCCAGTGCTGTGTTTGACAGTTTGGAGGAAATGGGCCAGTGCTGTGTTTGATTGTCTCCTCTCACAGCACAGACTTCACTCTCGGAGCCCTGCATCTCTCCTCTCCCGTCCATATGCAGTAGATTACTTTACTTCCAAAGCCATTAGATGGGAGCTCCATAACTTCTTACCATCATTAGCCCTCTCTCTCTTAGACTTTCAAATGCTCTCAAAACACATAAACATCCTTAAACACCCTCTTGTCAGATGGTTCCATTTTCCTTTCTTCCTTCAGACTTACCCATGCAAGAGTAGTCTACACTGGCTCTCTCATTTATCCCTTAACCTCCCTACTCTGGCCTCTGCTCCCACTGGAGAAAGCAACGGAGTCATTCTCTCAAATGGATCTTCACAAGCTTTTGCTTGTTTGACGTTTCAACACTCGCTTGTGGCACTGGTGAACCCTTCACTCTCTGCAGGACTCTTTCCGACATCTAAGGTTAGGAACCACTCTCTGCAGGGCCCTTCCCAACCTCCTATGACCAGGTTAGGTGATTACCACACTCTTTCCCTTTACTTCATGGTTCCCTCCTAGGAAAGCATTGCTCTATGCTCTTGATTTATCTCTTATCAAACCGGAAGTAAACTGTTCACCAGTTTAACCCCTTTATCAAACAGTATATGCCACGTGGTACACAGTCAGTGTTTGTTGAATAAATGAGTGAACCAAGACATTGTACTATGTCAAAGGGGTTTTATCTAAATGGGAGGCGGTGTAGGGAAAGGAATGTACCTAAACCTTAACATCAGAAGCTAGGTCAAATTCCAGCTCTGTCTCTTAGCTACAACACAACATCTTAGACAATGAATTTGACTTCTAGGATTGAAGATCAGGCCAGGGTCCAGGAACTGGTATTGAGTGCTGACAACTCACTGATAAAGAAATACATAGTAACTGCCATCAAAGACTCTGAGTCCAAGATGTTGATACAATGTGAAAATTGGGAGGAAAGAGAGTGCAAATTCAGAGAATAACTGTGAGAAGGACTGTAGGAAGTGACTGTGTGCCTCATTAGGGAAAGTGAAATTTGCCTACTAAGGTTAGAGAATAAACTTCCAAAGTCAGCAACTGGAAACAGCTGGGATGAGGAGAGGAGACCGGAAGGATCAATGGGAGCCACATCATGAAGGATCTTTTATAAGGTCACTATCATGGAGTTTAGGATTCATCCTCACGGCCGTGTAAAGGGGTTTTCAACAAGAGTCCCATGGTTAGATTTCTAACACAGAAGAGGCCATATGGAAAGTGGGCTGAAAGAACAGACAGAACTTGGTGACTTCGTTGCATGAAAGAGTTGAGGGACAAGGAAGAGGAATGGTGGCACCCAGTTTGTAATGTACATGATGGTCTAGAGAAGTGCTGTCTGCTGATCTCAAGGCCGCAGAAGGTGGAGAGGCCTTTGGACAAAGGGTCCTTGTGGAGTGACCTATAAGCAGAAAGCAGGAGGGAGAAAAGGAAAACGCTGGAGTCAGGAAAAATAGCTGGCAAGTTACTGCTGTAGTTAAAGGTGAGACAATGGGTCTTGAACTGAGGTGAGCAGCTAAAGGGTCCAAGATTACAGGAGAGGAAAGCACACATGTGTGCACATGCTCATGTAAGCCAGAAGGGAACGTCAGATCTAGGGAAGATGGGGTGCCAGCAGAAGACTATCAACAAGTTGAGCTCAATAGCATCCCAGTCCTGGTCCCTCTGCCCCACCCACACTTTAGAGTCATCCTCACAATTCTGTCCCCATCACAATGAACAGTTTGTCAATTATTTCTGCCCATGGATTCATTAGTCTGCAGTTACCGTTTCTCCTGGGTGACTCCTATTGTATGGTTTGAGCTGGCATCCAAATACAGTATTCCATTTATCCTGGGGGTCTTAACAGCTACCTGAAACTGTAACAGTCCTGGGCTGCTTTTCCTTGCAGGGTGCCGCAGCCTTGTGATTCTTTGGTAAATCATCCCTTTCTTAATCTCAGTTAAATCCTTTCTGCATGTCATTGGTGTCCTACAGAAATCCTGGTCCACTGTTTATATTAATCCCATTTCAATCACCAGTGTGTATTTTGTGGGTGCATTAGTTAATTTGTTCTATCAAATGGGGTTTAAGTGGTTGCTGTAGTCAAAATTGCAGTTTAATACCATGTCTGGAAAGCTCTGAATCTTTCATTAGCATAATTTCAGAAATGATTATTCACAATTACTAGTGTCCACTGATTGCTACAGACACTCCAGAAAGTAGTTTGGACAATTCTTGTCCCCCTGGTCAGTAGTTTCCTCTTCCCGTTCCTTTTGGAGGCCATGTCCAATAATTCACGATGCAGTGCCATAAATGTATTTTCAGTAGTTTATTTTTCTTGAGAGAATGTTTCTGTTTTGTCCAGGCTGTTCTTGGACTCCTGGGTTCACGTGATCATCACAACCCAACCTCTCAAACAACCGGGACTTCACGTGCATATCACTGTGCCCAGCCTATTTTCAGTCATAATGGCCATCAGTTTCTTTTTTTTAAGTTTTATTTTTATTATTTTGTAATTGTGTGTACACATGAACACATGAATACAGATGTGTGAAGTTTGGAAGGTGTTGGATCCTCTGGAACTGGAGTTACAGCCAGCTGGCTGCATACCCTACAAAAGTAATGAGCTTTCTTAACTGCTGAGCCGTCTTCCATCCCCAAGTTACCAATTTCTTTGAAGCTACTAACAGCCACAAAATGTGCCAGTGACTCACTTACTTATTTACAATTCTCAAGATGAACATTAACATCCTTGCTTAATAGATAAGGAAGTAGGGCTCAGAGAAGCTAAATAATCTGCCAAAAATATTTAGCAATAATACGTTAGAAAATAAACCAAGGACTGCACTTCATAAACTCAGACACAGACTCTGTGCCTTACTGTTAAGGACAGACACCCTGTGACTGTGTGATGAGCTTGGGTGAATGTAGGGCAGCAGCAATGGGTCACCAATCAGCCAGCTGAGGGTTCTTTTGTCCTATCCAGGTAGTGATCATGGGTAAGCAAGAAGCGCACACACTGAACTCTGATTTTTATTTCAGTGTTTGGCAGTGGGCTGGTGGAAGCATGTAGCACCCTCAAGAGTTTCAGTTTTCTGGCAGGCCTGTGGTATCAAGACATTAAGTCCTCGGCAACACTCAGGTTATAGCTTTCTGCTTATGGTCTCAGACACTGCCCAGAGATGACATCCCTTTGGAGCACTTCTAAAAGCCAGGTCCCCCAGGTCCTCTGTGGTACCTCACAGTCCATCAGGAGAGTTGACTCTCTTTCCTCCACTCTTCCCCTCTCTCCGTTCCTCCTCTCTCTCTCTCTCTCTCTCTCTCTCTCTCTCTCTCTCTTTCTCTCTCTCTCTCTCTCTCTCTCTCTCTCCCCTATGGCTTCCCCCTCTTTCTACCCTGGCTGCTCTTCAAATGTTCTATTGCTTGTACCACTGCCAGGTGCTTGGATGTCAAGTGCGCCACTCAGGAACCAGGTGATAGGCATGATAAGTATCACTCAGGCGTGGGCACTTGTTGCTATGCAGGTAGGGTCAGGTCCATGGTGGCTTCTCCAGCTGCTAGGCAACTGTCACAAGGCTTCCCTGCTTCTTTTGCTACCACTGCCACTGTCATCGGGAATCTCCTCTGGCTCTGCTACTTCCATCTTTGGGTTACCAGGGCAACCAGCACTACTCAAAGTAGGTACAGAAAGACCACCCAAAGAAAACCTTTATTGGGTCCACTACTGCAACATTACTGTAGGCAGCTTTGAAGAGAGCTTTTCTGGGTAAGCAGACTCACTGAATGAGTCCCAGAGAGGGTATCCAAACAAAGCTTCTGCTTGAGTCCATCACAGCACAGCTTCAACACCAGTCACAGCCATTGAGGCTTGTGTTTTGGGTCAATCATGACCTTGCCTCTTGGAATCCATCAGAGCAACCCCTCCCCTCAAGGGGAAGCACTCCTTTATTGACCACGGTTCTAGGGTCATTAAAAGTTCATAGAGGCTTGTTCTAGTAAAAAAAAAAAAAAAGTCAGATACAAACTATTTCCAACAGCCCTAGCTGGTGCTGAGCCTTCAGGAGCCAGTACCATCAGCTGAATCTTGGCAGAGTCGCATCAGGATGTTTATAGAGTATTGAAGATGGCTAGCGCTAGGTTATTAGACTACCAGTTCTCTTGCCCAAGGCAGCCAGGGGAAGTCCAGCATCTGCATTAGGGAGCCACATTGCCCCGCTCTGATGGCCTTGCTTAGTGAAAGGAAAATAAACTTCAGAAGGAGCGTATATTGGATAAATTTAAATAACTTACTAACTGGACAATGACTTCAATGGATTTTAATAATATTTTAACAATGCGTAACACCTGCTCATTGTCTAGGGCACTGAGTGTCTGTCTCAGTGGGAAAGAGGGGATGTTAAGATGTAGTTGAATCCCTTCATGATAAAGGTCTTGGCAAGAGCAAGGATACAAGGAACATACCTAAACATAATTAAGGCAATATACAGCAAGCCAACAGCAAACATCAAACTAAATGGAGAGAAACTCAAAGTGATCCCACTGAAATCAGGAACAAGACAAGGTTGCCCACTCTTTCCATATCTATTCAATATAGTTCTTGAGGTTCTAGCTAGAGCAATAAGACAAAAAAGGAGATCAAGGGGATACAAATCAAAGAGAAGCAGTCAAACTCTCACTATTTGCTGATGATATGATAGTTTACATAAGTGACCCCAAAAATTTTACCAAGAAACTTCTACAACTCATAAACATTTTCAGTAATGTAGCAGGATATTAACTCAAAAAAATCATCTCCTGTACACAGATGATAAACGGACTGAGAAAGAAATCAGAGAAATATCACCCTTCACAATAGCCACAAACAGCATAAAATATCTTGGAGTAACTCTAACCAAACAAGTGGAAGACTTGTATTACAAGAACTTTAAATCTTTGAAGAAAGAAATTGAAGAAGACACCAGAAAGTGGAAAGATCTCCCATGCTCTTGGGTAGGCAGAATTAACATAGTAAAAATGACAATCTTACCAAAAGCAATCTACACATTCAATGCAATGTCCAGCAAAATTCTTCACAGACCTTGAAGAACAATACTCAACTTCATATGGAAAAGCAAAAAACCCAGGATAGTCAAAACAATCCTATACAATAAAGGAACTTCTGGAGGCATCACAATCCCTAACTTCAAACTGTACTACAGAGTTACGGTACTGAAAACAGCCTGGTATTGGCATAAAACAGACAGGAGGACCAATGGAACTGAATAGAAGACCCAGCTACAAGTCCACACACCTATGAACACCTGATTTTTGGCAAAGAAGCAAAAAATATCAAATGGAAAAAAGAAACATATTCAACAAATGGTGCTGGCATAACTGGATATCAACATGTAGAAGAATGAAAATAGATCCATATCTATCGCCATGCACAAAACTCAAATCCAAATGCATCAAAGACCTAAACATAAAGCCAGTCACACTGAACCTCATAGAAGAGAAAGTGGGACGCACACTTGAATGCATTGGCACAGGGAACCACTTCCTAAATATAACCCCAGTAGCACAGACACTGAGAGAAACAATTGATAAATGGGACTTCCTGAAACTGAAAAGCATCTGTAAAGCAAAGGACACGGTCAGGACACAAAATGGGAAAAGATCTTCACCAATCCCCCATCAGACAGAGGTCTGATCTCCAAAATATACAAAGAACTCAAGAAATTGGTCATCAAAAGAAAAAATATTCCAATAAAATTTGGTACAGACCTAAACAGAGAACTCTCAACAGAGGAATCTAAAATGGCTGAAAGACACTTAAGGAAATGTTCAACATCCTTAGCCATCAGAGAAATGCAAATTAAAACAACTCCAAAATTCCATTTGATATCTGTAAGAATGGCCAAGATCAAAAACACTGATGACAATTTATGCTAGAGAGGATGTGGGGTAAAGGGAACACTCCTGCATTGCTGGAGGGAGTGCAAGCTGGTACAGCTCCTTTGAATATCAGTGTGGCGATTTCTCAGAAAATTAGGAAACAACCTTCCTCAAGACCCAGCAATATCACTTTAGGGTATATATCAAAAGGATGCTCAATCGTGCCACAAGGACATGTGCTCAACTATGTTCATAGCAGCATTGTTTATCATAGCCAGAACCTGGAAACAACCTAAATGCCCCTCGACCGAAGAATGGATAAGGAAAATGTGGTACATTTATACAATGGAGTACTACACAGCAGAAAAAAATAATTACAAATTGAAATTTGAAGGCAAATGGGTGGATCTGGAGTGAGGTAACCCAGACCCAGAAAGACAATTATCATATGTACTCACTCATAAGTGGTTTTGAAACATAAAGCAAAGAAAACCAGCCTACAAATCACAATCCCAGAGAACCTAGACGACAATGAGGACCCTAAGAGAGAATTACATAGATCTAATCTACATGGGAAGTAGAAAAAGACAAGACCTCCTGAGTAAATTGGGAGCATGGGGACCATAGGAGAGGGATGAATGGAAGGGGGAAGGAAGGGAGGGGAGCAGAGAAAAATATAGAGCTCAATAAAATCAATAAAAAATTAAAGAAAAAGAAGTAGTTGAGAGGTAGGTCTGCTTGACACTTTACAAAGGTTGAGGCAGATAAGTTCTACATGGGGCAGTACAAGGAAACTGATTTAAAAAATAGGTCACTGGAAATGAAAAAGAGGGTAAACTTATTTCCCATGCACATATAGAAAAACTGATAAGAAGGCAAGAGTTTACTTTTCACCGAAGGGCAGCCCATAAGTTCTCACATGGGAGTTTCTAAGTGTTAAGAGCTATATCTTACTAATATCCTTACTGCTATCTAGTAACCATTATGTAACGATTGATAGCAAGCAACAAAAGAACAGTGACTAACTAATTTAGTGAAACTCCATAGGGTTTTCTGAATGAAATGTGCGGTGGGTGTTGATAAGCCTCATTGCATAGCCCAGGCTTATCACCAATTGACTGAGGGTTCTTTTCTTTTACCTGGCATAGACATCGTGCACAGGCAAGATACTCTGTTGATCTCTTCTCATCTTTCCTTTCCCCAGCATCTGTCATCAGCAAGCAGTGGCAGTACACAGTAGCAACATGTGGCACCCTATAATATGACAGTCCCTGCATAGGATTTGGCTCTTTTGTGAGCTGTAGCAGGCTTTCTTGACCATCAACTAGCTCCCAAATCAAGACATTATCAAATATGAATGCTTGGCCTTATTTTATGCTTGTCCCGCAAGCTCTTATAACTTAATTTAACCTGTTTCTCTTCATTTCCATTTTGTCTCTGGGCTTTTAACCTTTCTTTCAGTCTGTATGACCTACTCTACGTCTGTCTGTTGGCTCTGGGCATCTTTCTCTCTTTTTCATTCTCATTCTCTTCCTCCTGAGCCTAGATTCCTCCTCCTACTTATTCTCTCTGCCTGCCAGCCCTGCCTAGCCCTCCTCTACGTAGCTATTGCCTGTTCTGCTTTTTATTAGACCAGTCAGGTGCCTTGGGCAGGTAAAGCAACAGATATTGTTAAACACACTTTTACATAGTTAAAACAATATTCCACAATAGTGAGCGACCAGCGTTCTTGCTCTGAGCCTGAGGTCTGAGACCTGTGGCCCTGAAGATGTGAGAGCTCTTTGGAACTGTTCTCTGGTTACTCACAGTCTTTGGTCAGTGCTTCATATACCTTTCCTCCCAGCCTCCACTTCCCTTCTTTCTGCCCTGGCCACAGTCAGAACTGTTCAGCTGCCCCTTCTGTTGGTGGCTGCCTCTTGGACATTCTTGGGTATTTACTTCCTTTGGGATAGCACAGGAGAGCTGGGGTACCCAGGGGCTGTTCAGAAACTGAGCTTGACTTTCTTGGATACCAGAATGCTCCTAAGGACGCTTTACAGAGGACATAATTAGAGGGGATGGGAGGAAAAGTCCTTGGTGATGAGGTATTTTTGTCCTGGGAATTGAAAGGTAAGAAGACAGCCATGTGAGACCAGGATGAACATTCGACTCTGAGGAAGTAGAAGATAGCTTTATTTTATAGCTGACACTTGCTTTCACACGCATCAACCCTGAACCCTGAACTTTAAGATTAAAGGGAAACTTACCCTGTTCTCCCTTTCTTAGTCAAAAATGCTCTTAGAAAAAAACCAATAAAACCCAAACTAAAGAGGCAGAGAAGCCCTGCCTGGGAGACTTTGTGGAGTGTGTATAATGCTGAGAAAGGTATGTCTCCTGCACTCACCCAGAATGCTGGGCATACCCAAACCTTGTTAAGGTCCAACAAACAATTAGCAACAGAACCACCAAATATTCCTTCTAGAAGTACATTTATTAAGACTAGGTTTCATAAAACGTTTGGAAGGATTTTTTTTTTAGCTCACAGGTATGGGAATGTGTACATGAATTCAGGTACCCATGGAGGACAGAAGAGGATATTGGAGTTACACGTGGCTGTGAGCCACCTGACATGGGCACTGGGAACAGAACTCAGGTCCTGTGTAAGAACATCAAGCACTTTAAACTACATAGCCATCTCTCTAGTCCTGTAAGTTAAGAAAGATTAGAACATTTTTAGTAGCTGGAAACCCAGGTCCTTCTTAATGATGAACCAGAAATAGATGTAACATAGACCTTGATCTACTGTCCCCAGGAGAATACGAGGCACACCAAAGGGTATTGTGTGGAGATGCTCTGGCTCTGATGTGCTACCCATTGACCACGGATTGGTTTGGATGATCTGGTTGGCTAGGCAGCTGTTGCTTTCCCCACTCGCCAGTCCACAGGAGCCCTTCCTGAAGCTGTGTCCTTGACCAAAGAAGAGACAGAGGAGGAACAGCCTTTGTGAAGGGAAAAATGAACAGCCATGCTTCCCACTGTAGACAGAGGAGGAACGGCCTTTGCGAAGGGCAAATGCAACCTCCAAACACACTTCCAAGATCTATTTGCAGGAGAACGTGGCTAAGTTCTCAGGACCTAGGCACATCTGAATGAAATGCTACACATGGCAGGGTGCCTTTAAATAAGACACACAGAACTGTGCTTAGGAAAGAAATTTTATTAATTCTGTCGTTTGAAGTCTTTGGGAGTGGGAGAAGATTCCATAGTGAAGGCCTTCACACAGAGATACATACCATGAATCTCTGATTGATTTATAATACATACTAGAAGAGAAATCACTCAGGAATTTAGCATAAGATTCTGATTGTGTGTAACATAGTGATCATGAACTTGAATGGCCTCAGAACACTTATCCTTGAGTTCTTTGTTAAGGGAAGAATTTCTGTGGAATATACATGTATACACACCATTAACTAGGAAATTACTCTTCTTGGGGGTGAAATATATTTATAACTCCCTGGAATGGATGGTGTTCTGGAGGTGAATATGGCTATACTTCACTGGGATGAACATTAGAACGTTGGGCTTAGGCCTGGAAGGGATGTGGTCAATATTTCACAGTTCCTTGTAAATGAGCTCTAGAATCATATATCAGACACCACACTTCTGTTCCCTTTAATGCTCTTGAAGTTAGCAAATGTCTCTGGAACCATTCCTTTGTGTGTATTCTGTGCATACATGCACACGTAGAAGCCAGGTCAACATTGTGCATCTTCTTTGGTAACTCTCCACTTTATTTTCCTTTTCTTTTCCTCGTCTCTTTCTTTCTTTCTTTCTTTCTTTCTTTCTTTCTTTCTTTCTTTCTTTCTTTCTTTCTTTCTTTCTTTCTTTCTTTTTCAAGAAAGGGTTTCTCTGTAGCTTTGGAGTCCATCCTGGAACTCACTCTATGGACCAGGCTGGCCTTGAACTCACAGACATCCGCCTGCCTCTGCCTCCTGAGTGCTGGGATTAAAAGTGTGCGCCCCCACCGCCTGGCTCACTTTATTTTTTAAGGGAGGGTTTTTCACTGAACCTGGAAATTGTTCATTTGAGATTTAGCCAGTTTAGTTAGTCAGCTTGCCACAGGGATCCTGTCTCTGCCTCTTGAGTCCTGGGATTATAGGTAGGTCACTATGCCAACCAGCTTCTAAATGGGTTCTGGTGACTTAAACTCTGGTCCTTACATTTGTATGGCAAGTAACTGACCCACTGAGCTGCCTTCCTAGCTCTGACTAAATTTTACAGCAACTGTTTACACAGCTGTCAGTTAATCTGCCCAGACCACAGTGTTCCTTATGGTGACATCATACTAAAAGGTTTTCTTCTTTCCTCAAGCAAATACTTGATCATATTGACTCTGTTTCCTCGACTATTTTATTGGAAGCGTGTATACAAAATTATAGTTTAATATCCAGCACTTAAGTCTCTGTGCTTTTACCATGTTTCTCAGCCACAGTTGGCAAACAGTTGGCCTGGCACAGACAGAAGCAGCATCTCTCACAGTTGCTGACTGTGGTTTTGTTGCACACTGACTTTCACACAGAGAACAGATCATTATAGTGTATTAAGCAGGTATGTTTATTAAATGTAGTGACATAGTCTCTTCATGTTTTGTTCTAAAAACACTTACTTTATGTGTGTGATGTTGATATTCCAGCTTAGGACTTAGATGTTTTAAGCAAAGCTTTGTAGCTGAACTGCACCGTCAGCTCATGGTTTTTTTTTTTAACATGTTAAGAAACATTTCCCTTAAGAAAATATTTTAGCAATAAATAATATCCTAAAAGTCAATGTTTTTAAAGATAAGTGTAGACACAATGAAAATTTGGGTTTATTTAAGCAAAAAGATTGATTCACATAAGAGAGTCATTGACAAGCTTGCTAATTATGTCAATTTAAAGTTTTAAGCACTTTTTATTGATGGTCAGTCTCCTGGTGCCCAGGCTCTGGGGTACAGAGTTTTAAAGGTAAAGACCACCACCCTTTACATCAAAGTCAGATGAGGGTCAGAATAACCTTAAATGTTCATTCCTGGCAGAGCATAGTAATTATTTTAGACATAACACATGAATTTTTGACATATCTTTCTTAGTTATTTTAGTTTACTTTTATTATTTTGGTTAGTTCATCAGGACCATAGTCAAGGCCATGGAAACCTCAAATGTATTGTCAAGGCAGATGTACTTGTTGGGAGGGGAGTAGAGGGCCGAGAACTGTCTAAGCAAACACACAAGATGACGCTACCTTAACTATTCCATAAGCATTCTGCTCTTCATGCCTGGACAGCACCAGACTGCAAAGAGTTTTGTGTGCCTTCAAGAGGGAAATATTTAATTGGTTAGGGTGGAAAGCTCCTAGTTGGGAGTTAGTTAACAGCCTCTAATTGGCCAAGTTTCTCAGCTAGTGGTTTCTGACTAGTTAAGCTTCAGTTTACACTGAGTTGGGGTTCAGTTTGCTTGTAAAGGAACAAGAGGCACTGGAACTGTGCTGGATGGATTTATGTTAACTTGATCCAAGTGAAAGTCATCTGAGAGGAGGGAACTTCAATTAAGAAAATATCTCCATAAGATCAGGTTGTAGGCAGACCTGTAAGGTATTTTTCTTAATTAATGATTGATGCGGAAGGGCTCAGCCTATTGTGGGTGGTGTCATCCCTGGCCTGATGGTCCTGGATTCTATGAGACATGAGCAAGCCATGTGGTGCAAGCCAATAAGTAGCGTTCCACCATGACCTCTGCATCAGCCCCTGCCTCCAGGATTCTGCCTGTTTGAGTTCCTGTCCTGACTTCCTTCAGTGATGAACAGAAATATGAAAGTGTGAGGCAAAAACAAAAAACCTAAAAAACAAAACAAACAAAAAAACCCAACCCTAACTAAGACAGGTTGGTACCAGGAGAGTGGGGTATTGCTGTGATAGATCTGACCATGTTTTGTGGAGGATTACGGAAGAACTTTGGAACTTTGCACTAGAAGAACCATTGAGTGTTGAGAGTTCGGTGGGATGTTTTGTAGGAACTTGGAGGATAAGGATGTTGAGAGCAGTGCAGCTGATAGAGGCTTAGCTTGTAGACTTCCAGGCCATTTGTGTGAGAATCTGCCATGTTTGGTCAGCTGGGGCTGAAGAGTCACCTGCTGGTTACCAAGAGACTGACACCATCGAAGTGAAACCTTTGAGTTACTGGGACAATTGATGCTATTAGCTCGAGTGGAGAAATTAGCAGTGATTAAGAATAGATCAGATCCAGCTAAGGGAGCCGTCATGAGACCAATCTAGGCCCTCTGCATCTGGTGACAATTGTGAAGCACCTGTTCCTGATGCATGGGCTAGCTCTTTGGATCCTAGTCCCTATGGTGGGAGGCCTTGTTCAGCCTTGATGCAGTCTTGGTGAGGAGCTTGGTCCTGCCTCAGCTTGATATGCCATGCTTTGTTGATTCTCATGGGAGGCCTTACTCCATCTAAGTGGAAATGGAGGAGAAGTGGATGGGGGCAAATGAGGGAGGTGGAGAGAGGGGGTGGGAGGAGAGAAGGGAGGGGAAACTGTGGTTAGTATGTAAATAGTTTTAAGTAATAATAATAAATAAAGAATATAAAAAGAATAGATCAGATCATTGTGGTGAAATCTTTGGTGGTAAAGGCTGTATCTTGTGCTGGCAGCTGAACTTGGTAGTGTAAGAGTCACCCAGGTGGTGCTGGTTTTGAAGACATGAAGGGGTATTGGGGAGCAGCTGAGGCTTGGACGCTGTGTTGCAGGGATGGGGTCCCTGAAGGAGTCTAGGAAAGGCTGTTGGTGACAGTGCAGCCCAGTCGCACCAAAGGGATCCAGCATTGTGGAGCCACCAGTGCTGTGGGATGAGCACCACGGGCAGCAGCGGTGGGGGAGTGGAGGCAGCCAGAGCCTAGGAGACCAGCCGTGTGCGCTGCAGAGGGTGGAGCCGGAGAAGTGACCCAGACCCTTTGGAGGAGCCCAGAAGGTTGTGAGTGAATCCCAGACATTGGATATTGAATTATTTACACAGTTGGAGTTTGGTTTTGCTTTGTTAAAATTGTGACTGTGTCCTGGTTCCCCCCTCTTGAAGAAATAATTGATTTTTTAATTTTATAGGAGTCACTTTTGAAAGACTTTGGATTTTAAAAGATATTGGCCACTTTAAAGAGCTTTAGCTTTTAATGTGTTTGAATTTGTCAAGACTGCAGGATTTTTGAAAGTTATTTACATTTTTAGTGTGAGATCTTGGGAATGAATAAGAAAGGGGAGATTTTGGTTTAATGGTGATGTGTCTGTGTGTCAAGTAGACAAGGGGTCAATAGTGCTGGAGAGTTTCATGGATTTATGAAAATTTAAGAACATTTTCTTAATTAGTGATTGGTATGGGAAGGTCCAGCACATTGTGTATGGTGCCATCCCTGGGGATGACTGTCTTGGGTTCTAGAAAAGAAAGTGGGCTGAGCAAGCCATGAAGAGCAAGCCAGTAAGCAGTACCCTTCCATGTCCTCTATATCAGCTCCTGCCTCCAGGTTCTTCACTCTGTAAGTTCCTGTCCTGATTTCCTTTAATGATGAACAGTGATGTGAAAATGTAAGCCAATAAACCCTTTTCTCCCCAAGCTGCTTTGATCCTGGTCCTTAGAGCCATAGTAACCCTAACTAAGACAAGAACTATCTAAGCCTAATGACCTCCCAATGAAATATTTTTTATTATAAGGACAAAATTTACCTATTATTATATATCCTAAAGCAGCTTGTGAAATTCTAGATTCCTAGATCAATAGTTCTCAACCTGTGGGTTGTGAACCCTGGGTGGTTGAACAACCCTTTCACAGGGGTTATCTAAGACTATCAGAAAATACAGATATTTACTTTATGAACTACAACAGTAGCAAACTTACAGTTAAGAAGTAGCAATGAAAATAATTTTATGGTTGGGGTCACCACAACATGAGGAACTGTATTAAAGGGTTGCAGCATTAGGAGGCTGAGAATACTGGACTAGATGAAGACTCTAAAATAAATTAGAATGTGTAAGAATTGTATTAGAGGAAGTATCTGTGAAAATAAGGGAGAGGTTTGGAGAGGCCCAGAGAGGGAAGAGAGAAGAACAGAAACAGAGAGAGAAAGAGAGCAAATAGACACAGACATAACAAATGGATACAGATATGACAATGGTTTATAAGGAGTAAACAAAACAGATGAAAGTTATGTGAACTCTCAGGGGAATTCAGCAAGGCCTAAACCCCAGTTCCCCCATCAAAGAAGTCTCACTTGCCGCCAAAACAAGGTTGAACTTTCTTAGATGAGATACTATTGGTCTCTAGACCTTACTTTAACTAAAAGAGACATGGAAGGACTGAAGAGCTAGCTCAACAATTACTAGCATTTGCTCCCTTCCTTATGTTTTGGAATGGTAATGTATATACTGTATGCTGAAAATACATGATGTGGTTTTTGATTTTTATATTTTAAGTGGGTTATAGTTAATAGATTGCTGTGAGTCTTAGAAGAGACTTTAGACTTTAAACAGTGTAGAGGCTGTGAGACTATGAGAACTGTTTGAAGTTAGAGTGAATGAATTTTTGCATTATGATATGACTATAAGCCCATGGGGGTGAGTGGAATGTGGTGCTTTGGTCAAAAATAGCCTCTTACAGTCTCATATATTTGAATGCTAGTTGTCAGGGTGTAGCACTACTTGAGAAGGATTAGGAGGTGTGGCCTTGTTGGAGGAAGTGTGTTGCTGGGGCCACTGGGCTTTGATGCTTTAAGAGCCCAAGCAGGTCTAGTTGTTCTCTCATTCTGCGACCTGCAGATCTGGATGTAGAGCTCTCAGCTACTTCTCTAGCACCAAGTCTGCCTGTGAACTGTCAAGCGAGCTGCCGTGACGATGAAAGACTAAACCTCAGAAACTTTTTGATGCCAACAAGGCTTTGTCCTTCTATGATCTCAGCTCTTCTTCTTAAGATAGTATATGATTTTTCTTAAGTAAAAAGCTTCAAGCTGCTCCTTCTATCAATGCTAGACTCCAAAGTCCTTCCTGCAGAGACATTCAGGTGTAGCTAGTCATTGTCTTTGTATGACTAGGTGGTAATCCTGAGGGAGGGTGTTGGCCATGTACATTCTGGGACTTCTGCATTGTCATTTTAACCACATGGCTATCAATTTATCTTTAAACAGATCACCTTTCCTTTAGTCTAGTCATATCTTGGTTCAACTTCCTTTAAGTGCCTATTTGTGTAAAATAATAGAATTTGTTTTTCTGAAAGGACAGGGTTCTTCCAATAGCTTAAATAAACAGATGAAGTGGTTGTAATGAAGCTATGGGAGATAAATTAGAGGAGTGGCTAGGAATATACCTTGTGAGTTAAGGTGTTCAAATATGGTCATGAAAGGCAGGCATAGCAAAGGGTCTCTAGGTGAGAAAGTCATGATCACGACAACATTTTGGATGATTACTCTGGCAGAAGTGAGCAG
This sequence comes from Ondatra zibethicus, assembly GCA_004026605.1. Classification (NCBI taxonomy): domain Eukaryota; kingdom Metazoa; phylum Chordata; class Mammalia; order Rodentia; family Cricetidae; genus Ondatra; species Ondatra zibethicus. The sequence continues at coordinate 19,356 of PVIU01024441.1, forward strand.
GATTACTTAAAGGAGGTCCAGATGGCAGCAGATGCTAGGAAGGTAGATAATGAGTCAGCATGAGCCATGCTAGTGACTAAGAGTCATCAGAACTTGTCACCTAGTTACAGAGGTGAGAAAAACCATAGGAATTGTGGTGTCCCTCAAGGTTTTCAGGGTGGCCAAGTATTGAATTGGAGAGGTCAGAAGACTAAGATTAGGAGCAAGCTTCTCAGCATGGCTTTCTGTGCATTAAAGGAGACCGTCTAATCATTTGAGTGAGTGGGTGTAGAATCAGCAGGCACAAGCCTACAGTCCTTGCTGTGTCCAGGATTGGTCCGATGTCTCCCAAGCCTACAGTTCCTGCTGTGTCCAGCATTGGTCCGATGCCTCCAAAGCCTACAGTTCCTGCTGTGTCCAGCATTGGTCCGATGCCTCCCAAGCATCTGCTTAGGCTTAGACTCAAAGTTCATGGTAAGCAGCCCCCACTTGCTGATTATTTACAGCCTTCCCCCCAGTACAGTCTTCAGAATGTGGGTTGTCTGCTACATGTACTACTTTTGTACCTCTTTCTTTTCCTTCTCAAAGAGCTGTTTGTGCATTACGGTTTAGTGGCTTATTTTGGGGTTCTTTGTGTTGGTCACATGCTTAAGCAGGTCTGAAAAATGGGGAAGGTTTTGTTTGAATGTTTTGCATTTTCCTGTTCCCTTTGGCACAAAGGGTCAATTTTATTTACAATCTGAGTTCAAGAAAAGACTTAAAGATTACACCTGTCAGGAAGTGAGAACTGATAGGAAGTCTGGTATAATGTGCAGATGGACTGGGTTGCTGGGAAGATACTCTGACATGCTACATATATATAAATGTATATATATATAAAAGATTTATTTATTATGTATACAATATTCCTCCTGCATGTACACCTCCACACCAGAAGAGGGCACCATATCTCATTACAGATGGTTATGAGCTATTATGTGGTTGCTGGGAATTGAACTCAGGACCTCTGGAAGAGCAGCCAGTGCGCTTAACCTCTGAGCCACCTCTCCAGCGCAATGTGCTATATTTTATTTGGAAGGTCAAGACTAATTATTTTTTACGTGTGTATGTGGCACACACACACTGAAGATCTAACTCAACTTCCTTTTGCATACAAGGCAAATGCTCTACCATTGAACTAACACCCCAATTCTCTATGTGTTGGTTTTCAAGTACTTGAGGAGGTAGGGTCACTGTCAGGATTTCAGTGAGGCCCATCACTATTTGAACTAAAACATTCTAATTTGCATTCACACAACAGTTTGCTGAAGAAATGATTCCATGGCTTTGTAAAGGGATTTAAGTTTGAAAAACACTATTTTATGCAATGGCTGTTATAAGACATAGTTATGAATAGCTCCAGGAGAGTTCAACGTAAAGTGGAAACTGTTTGATAGCTAACCCCACAAGTCTTATGCTGATAACAAAACAGGAATTATCTCTGGCCCATTTTTAGAGTTGTCTCAAGTTTGTTTCACTATATATAGCTTTGTCTAGCCTAGAACTCATGATGTAGACCAGGCTGGCCTTAAACTCAGAGATTCCCATCTCTGCCTCCTGAGTGCTGGGAGAAAGGACATTTACGGCCCCTAGCACCTACACTTTAGTTTCTTAAAAGAAGTGCTTGGCATCTGGTTTTGCATTCTAATGTGAAGCGCAGTAAGAGCTTTATGAACACTAGTTCCCATGATAACTCTAGGGATGCTAGCCGCACAGCCTTCCCTACCCGAGGGGATTCTAAAGGGGGCTTGAAAACTACCATAATTACTGATGAAGAAAGAGAGAAAAGATTCAGGATTTTAGATACTTGTATGAGAAAAAGAGGTGGCAGGAAACAAAAACATTTTGTGAACAGAAGAAACGTCTGGACTGAATGCCAGTAAAGTACAAATTACCCATGCTCTAAAATGCAAATTTAGATAGAAATGACACCAAGCAAGCTATCCTTTGCACAATGAATCAATGACCTAGTTCTACGCTAATTGGAAGTGTCTCACATGGAACTCATTCTCAGACATAATGTTGTATCACAAGACAACAGTGAAAGAATAAAGCTTCTCACATTTTCCAAAATACATACCCTCTCCAGCTCTAATTCTTTTTGTAAATGTTTGCCAAAACTAACGCACTTTTGAACATTTTTTAAAAAACAGAACCGAACGAAGACTCTGCCCTGAAAGAGTCTTTGAGAGTTCAAGTTGGTAAATTTGGGTCTCCAAATTATCCCACAGGCTCCGATGGTGCTGAGACCTCTGTGGGCGGTACAACGAGACCCCATGCCCACGACTCCCTGGGAGAAAGAGCCCGGGAGACTTCCAGCAGCAGCTCGTGCAAGCCTGGCAAGCGTCCCCTGGATTACTCACCGGCTTCATGAAAAGAATGCGCATGCGCAAGACAATTGGCTAAACTGCCGGTAAATCCAGGAGCCTAGGGACCCTGTCCATGCCTGGCTGGCGACCCGGAAGCAGATGTTTGTATAGGCGGCGCTGGACTTTCGGTTCCGGTGCACCATAGGTTTGCGTGGTGGCCGCTTCCTGTACTTTTTCTCCGGACCTGGGCAGTTGTCGGTGGTGCTAGGTGTGGTTGCTCCCAGGGGCCCCATGGCCGAGGGGGACGTAGGGAACGACCAGAGGCAGGTGAGGCCCCCCAGCAGGGACGGCAGTACAGGCACAGCTGGTCTTCCCTTTAGGGGGCTGTGTTGTCCTTTCCACCGCAGCCTGTGAGCCCGGGACTCATCAACCATTACTAGCACGTGACTTAGCTATTCTGCCTCCCATTTTCCAACTTCAGGCCTATTCATTATGTCGTTTATTTTGAGACAGTGTCACTCTGTATAACTGGCTGGCCTGGACCTCACTGTGTCAACCATGCTGGCCTGGTACGCAAAGAGATCTACCCGCCCCTGCCTCCAGAGTGCTGGGATTAAAGGTGTGCGCCACCACACATGACTGTCATTACGTTTTAACCCCGAAATTCTTAAGCGCTTTGAGGTAGTTAGCAAAAACAAACAAACAAAAAACTACTGAGTCCTGTTCCCAAATTAAAAACAACAACAAATCTAAATCAGAAATACTCAGTGAGAACGCAACAGGAATATGGTGATAATGGTTTGAGGATGGCCATGTCATTGGTAGATCTCATTACAGGATATATAAGTAAGGAAGTAAGTGTGTGTGTGTGTCCGCTTGAGCACGCATCTGCACACACCTGCAAGCTGGTTGCAGTCATAGCAATAGTATTAAGAAACCAGACAGCAGAACATGCTTAGAACATTTGGCCTCATAAGACTCCTCTTATGTTAATTGTTAATGTCATAAAACGTAGTGAGAATAGGTTTATCTATGTATGTTCATTTGTTGACTTTTTAAAATCAACTTTCAGAATGAGGAAATTGAAGCAATGGCAGCCATTTATGGCGAGGAGTGGTGTGTCATTGATGATTCTGCCAAAATATTTTGTATTAGAATCAGCGATAACATAGATGACCCCAAATGGACACTTTGCTTGCAGGTATTTTTTCTTCTTTATAGTCGTTTTCCAGTCAACAGTATTTAATATATAGCTGATGCCATGTGTCTCTTTATGATTATTCCAGCATGGATTTCTTTCTGGATTGCCTTTGCTGATTATGTCATGATTATGTAAACATAGATATTTAAATCTCAGGTCACCCTCAGGTCATGCTTTTTTTTTGATTGTTGCAATCTTGTCTTTATTTTTCTAATTATTAAATCTGTTAATATTCTATTTTCAGACTTGAGTTATACTTCCTTTTGTTACTCTAATCAGTAACAGAAGGTTTAGATCAGGAAAGGTAGCTAATATTTAAGAGGAAGACTAGGTTATGAATGAAAATTCATAGAACGATACTTGTCTTGTTTTTGAAATTCATTTGTACTTAGACTAAAAGATTAATCGTGACTTTCTGTCTTAGCGCGTATTCTACAACTGTAATATTTTTATGTAAAGAATGCCGAATTGTGGATTTTCCAGTATTGTTTCCACAATATTGATTTTAAAAGACATGTGTTTTTCACAGACTATCTTTAATGGTATTTTATAGGGTTCTTTATTTTTACTTGGATAATGAAAAATAGTATCAGCTTTCATTGGAGTCAGGGTATAGTACCCCTGTATCTGTTTCTTTGTCATCTCTGTTCTTCTTAAGCTTCTATTTTTTTTCAATTTAAAAAAATGATTCCTATTTATTTAGTTATGTGCATTGGTGTTTTGCCTACATGTCTGTCTGTTAGATACCCTGGAACTGGAGTTACAGTCAATTGTGAGTTGTCATGTGGGTGCTGGAAGTTGAACCAGGGTCCTCTGGAAGAGCGGCCTGTGCTCTTAACCACTGAGCCATCTCTCCAGCCCCCTTAACCTTATTCTTAATTTTCATTTTTTATAGTTTCTCTGCCAAAATTAGCTTCTAAAAACATAAAGAGCCTCTCTAACAACATATTTTTGTAGAACCATGAATAGTACATAAACCAATGGTTTGTCTTCTGTCTAGACAAATTAGAAACTTGTTCATTGACTGACATTATAAATGTCATTGCTTTTCGGCTGTGATCAGTGTAAGCAGATTTGTTCTAAAACTTTCTTATAGGTGAATTTACCGAGTGAATACCCAGGTACAGCACCACCCATTTATCAGTTGAAGTAAGCTACATTCTTACCTTTATACTTTTATAGAAATATTTTACTGTCAAGATAGTTTCTACACAGTCATGGTGTTTATACAAAATGCTTTGTTTAAAATGAACATAGACAGTAGAAACATCTAAGTTAGTAGAGAGCATTTTACAGAATGTTGTAAAGCACATGGATACATCTACTTAGTATAAAAGAGTCTGAGTTCACAGTGGTCGGGAAGCTGCAGGACTGTGTTTGGAGATGGGGAGTTAACTCTTAGATTAACTTCATGCTGCCAGCCTTCTTGAAATGACCCAGGGTGCTCCAGGTGGTCGCACCTGCTCTCTCCCTCTGCTGCTGTTGAGGAACCACTTTTTAGTCGTTCAGTTTTCATCGGCAGGGTCCTGATCTGTCGATGCTGTGACTTGTAACCTACGCCACCTTTAATGCCATAGTTTAGAAAAGTTGTGGGAACAGAGTTGCATAAATTGGCTATGAAAAGTTGTATCTACAAGTGTTATTTTTGTGTGTATTTCAAAAGTATGCTAATAAAACTAATAAAAATAGTTCTGTATTTTTTTTTAAAATCTAATTGCAAATGATAGAGAATGCTCTAAAATATCTTTTCAGAAAAAAGCATTTTTACAATCACACAACAGCTTGCTTATTTGTTGGACTCATTTTTAAGAGGTACCTATTAGTCTAGCTTTTGCAGCTAAAAAAAAAAAAAAAATGGTAACTCCTGGCACTGTGGCAGACATTCCAAATCTGGAATGTTAAATTTTTTAACAGGTTCCGCCACTGATACAAATTTGGGCAGGTTTGTGGTACCCTAGGAACTCAACTTCTGTTTTTTTTTTTTAAGTCGTTAAAATTCAGTAATTTTAGTGTGGATTTTGCTATGGTTTCTTGAGCAGATTAAATGAATTAAGGTCAATGAAAATGTTTTAATTTTGTATAGATCTAAAAAACCACATTAATGAATATTTCAAATATTCATCTAATTCTTGAATAATTTTTTATTTGAATAATGTGTTTTATTCAATCTTAGTGCTCCTTGGCTGAAAGGGCAAGAACGTGCAGACTTATCAAACAGCCTTGAGGAAATATATATGTAAGTAAGTGACAGGTAGCTTTTCACAAACATTCTGCTTCTGATTTCTGCTCTGGGCTTTTCTTGACAGATATGCTCATACTTTTCCTGAATCTTTTGTTAGGCTCTTTTATTAACAAAAACATTCACATTAAGCAAACTAAAAGGTTAATTACATAACTTCACATGTGCATTTGATAGAAAAATATGGTAATATTTAAAGTTGGAAGATATAACAATACTTATTTGGCTTCTGAAGACAAGTTGAGAGATACAATTCACACACCATAATTATTCATCCTTCTGAATAAAGGAGTAACCTTTACCTAGAATGTAAAGCCATCCTGCATTGCCAGCCTTTTATTGAGCTGCTGGGTAGATGACAGCGTGGGCTTCTGTCCCCTTCACTCTGCTGTGCTGCCAGTCATCAGCACGGCCTTTGGAAAGAAAGAACTCCATTTCCCACT
>PVIU01024442.1:0-25552 GCA_004026605.1 Ondatra zibethicus
GTCATATCCTGGAAGAGCCAGCTATATTATTTTTTGTACAGTCTACACATAATGGGAAAGTACAGAGCTTGTTTCAAGTCCTGGCTAGAGTACTCTGTGAGGCTGGATCATCTCAGCTAGAATCCTTGAAATTGTTCTAAGAAGATTGTAGTTCAAACCCAGTCTTTAATTGGTGCTATCAGCCGAATGGCATCATATGAACCAAGTGGAATCATGGTTGTTGGGCCCCATCTTCTTCCTGGAGACTTCAAAGATTACAGTAGGAAAATTTGTTGTTCACCATAGAAAACTTAAACATTACTTATATTAAAATGGAAAGTTTGTATTTCAATACACATATATTCAAAGAAAGGATCCATAGAGATGAAAATAGGAATGGGGAGAAGTAAAATTTTTGAAAGCGGAGTTTTGATAGCTTTAGTCCTTACATTTTATTTTTCTTTTGTCCCATACCAGGTGGCTCCTGACAAGAGAAGAACTCTGAATTTTTCTTATAACAAAATGTCTGGACTTAGAGAAGGACAGTCACCATCCAACTTGAAAGCTAGCTTGATTTTTAAGTGAGTCACAACTACCATTATACTGAGAAGTAGGGAGATATGTGTGTTTACGTAGTGAGATTTTACCCTGCAGAGTATATTGGTATCATAAGACAGATTTCCTTTTGCTTGGTGATTATTTTGGGATAGCTATCTTTTCTTCTTTAGGCATCTAAATATTCAAGGTCTCTTGACATTTCCAAGCTAGGTATTTTCCTGCAAAAACAAGAACAGAACTGTGTCCCAACTTTTATGAATTTTCCTTGCAACCTGTAGGATTGTCACCTCCATGGATGAGTTGTCATTTCTCTTAATCAAGAGGTTTCTCCTTTTCAAACAGAATCTTGATTAGTTTTGATGGTATTCATAGCTTTTCTTCTCCTGTGGAAACAAAAGTGAAACCTCTTCTCCAACATATCACATCTCCTGATTTCTATTCTGAGGTCAACACATCCTTGAAATACACCAACTTATTAATTTAGAAATTTTTTTTCTATTATCTAATGTCTGTGTGCAGCCATATTTTTTTATCATTAGCATTAAAAAATTTAAAGTTAATAAATCATTATTCTATTTCTGGAAATTTTTATCATCCCTTTCTGTTTGTTTAATATATCATTTATAGTTTGATTCCAACTTTCTTTAGTTGCCTGACCTGTAGGATTATGTAGTATACATGTAGTGTGCTTTATATTATAATAAGCAAAAAACTGTTACATTTCCTTAGAGATATTTGGTGAAACACTGTCTGTCTTTATTTGTGCAGATATACCCATGATGGCCATAACTTCTAGTAAATGTGTGATTACTGAATCAGCCTTTTCCAATCTCAATGCAGTAGCCCATTAAAAACTGAATAGTTATCAATGGTGTGGTGAACATATTTTAGTTTTCCAAATTTTGCAAAATGGAACACATCTAACTGCCAGATTTCATTCGTTTCAGTACCATTTGGATTACTTCCTGAAGGTAATAGTGATTGATTGTATAAAGAACAAGTAGGCCATCTCCTTATAATTTCCTTGGCTTGTTGCCATGTAATGGAAAAGTCCTTTTTAAAAAATTTTCCCTTGACATGATGTCTATTTTTTAAATTCTGGAGTCTTCAGCACTTTTCCAACCAATAATTCATCAATTTCTACTTTACCTTGTACTAGAGGACCTGACAGACCTGTATGGGATTTGATAAGTGTTATGTATATGGGATGAAACCTATCCATGATTATATCTCAAACCTGAATAAATAATAAAGTCAATTCTGTATCATCTGGTATAATTTCAGTGGTTTCAATATGCCAAACAACTCTTTCTGTATATTGTAAATCAGTACCTATATTGAGAGGTTCTTTAAAATCCCTTAGTAACATGAGAAGAGAATATAATTCTGACTTTTGGACAGAATCATAAGGAATTTTTCCCACTTTGCTTAAATCTTCTAATTTGTAATCTGCCCTTTCTGATTTATTTGCATATATAGTCTCCAGTTATTGTTGTGTACCACACAATGCTAAGAAGGATCCAATTAGATTTCCTCATAGGTTGAATTCTCTCACTTTTGGAACAGTTGTTATTAATCTCTCCAAAAAGTTAGTATAAGATCTTTGCCAGGGTTCACTTTCTTCCCAGAATTTGTTAATTTCATCATTAGCACTCACTAGCCACATCCTCCTTGTGACTAAAGTAAGCTGGCAGTTACTGCTTTGTCTGTGGAAATCCTTATTTCTCATTTATGGCCTTGAATGACATCCAGCCCTGGACTCTGCTATATTGGAGAATTGCTGATTATAACTGAAAATATTGTAGCCTGAGAGAACAAGAAAGAGAGAGCAATAAAGAGACATGCTGATGAAAATCTGCATGTGAGGGGCTTTATTTCTTTACCTTTAGTCATTTCCTTCATCAGCTGTAATTCCTCAGGTGGACCCTGAATAGATCTGAGGGTCTTGTACCCACAAAGACTTTGTTTACTGTGCTTATCATAATCAGTAATTTTTTTCATAATGGTGACTCCAGAAACTGACTACCTTCCCTGTTTCCACCCCCATAGTGTACTCAATAAACTGTTCCTCCTATTCTGATCTGAGAGCAAAACCATGCTCCATATGCAAGCGCTTTTCCTATTATTTCAAAGCATAGTTGACTACATGATTAAAATGGGTATTTTTAAACTCTGTAGTAGTATAGTCTTTAAATTTAAATTTTAGTTGTGTTGGACCCTAGAGTCCAAACACCAAAGAGACCACGTCTCATACCACAGTTGATGTAAAAGCATGAGGATTTTACTAATTCTGTCATGACACGATCCCCCAGCATTCAGGAAGCCAAGAGACCCCGAATAATTAGTACAGGCTACTTTTAAAGGAAAAAGCCATAGAAACAAGGGAGTGTCTGGGGGTTGTTCTTTGACTATTATGATTGGCTTATTTAAAAGGGCTACTACCAATAATTGGCTGGAGAGCGGGTTGCCAGGTCAGATGAGGCAAGAGGTCACTTTGGCCCCGTTTCCCAGGAACTGAGTCAACATCTTAAAGGTTATCTTGCCCCAGTTTCAGGAGAACATACGTGTATGTGTAGCTGTTAGGTCCTTGGTTCCCAGGGCAGAAAAGGGGAGCATTACTGCTGAGACTGAGAGGGCTCAGAATTGTCAGAAATGGCTTCAGATTTGTCTTAAAGCTCCACATTCCCTCCTCTTATTTGGTCAAATATCTCAATCTTGAGATATTAATAAATTTGGGGGACTAATTGGATCAGTACACAGAAATTAGCAGTATCATCAGAGACATAAGTAGAAACATAAGGGGTTAAATCAGTGTTGCAGTCCCATCATAGATCAATAGAGGGCACCAGGTACCAGTTTCCTGTCGTCCTGGGACTTGGGAGAGTTAGATTTGCCCCCAATTACAGGACGTATGAGAGGTGATACTGTTGAAACTGCCAGATAAGGCTATTCCCTCGTAATAGGAAGGTCCTGCTGACAGGCATAGCCAGCAAGATTATGTCAAGCTGGGGTCAGTTCTATTTAGCAAGGAAAAGGCTCCCACTATCAGATTAAACAGTCGCTGGCCTGTATTAAAGGGCGCCAGCAGTGAAGCAGGGATAGCAGAAGGATTCTTAGGACTTGGAGTGGGGCCCAGGGCCCTGGCAAGGGGGACTACCTTTGCCGGGGCTAGCTGGCCCTGGTCAGGCAATACCAGGTTGGGCCCTCGTACTACGGTCTTGGGGGGTGTTACAACAACTCGCAGGGTGAACAGAATCCCTATGTCTTCCATTTCAGGATCATACAACCGTAACCCCCCAGTATTGCCTGTTAACCAGTTAGTTAGTTTGTTTTTTAGTGAAGGTGATTGTGATTTTAGATTCTCCTGGTGTGGTACCAGTGGAAGAGATTAAGTCCTTTTTGTTAACCTCCAACCAGGAGACACTAACATTGGTTTTACATCCCCAGGCAGAACAATAAAATATTTCAGCCCCCCACCACACTTTTGACTTTGCTTACCCCCCTGACAAATATATCATTTAGAATGTCTACATGCAGGATAAAAGTTCTTGGGAGTTCGTTTAGTATTCTCCCAAGAGTCTTTTGTTAAATACACAGGTCAAAAGTTAGCTGGGGAACCAGATATCCAGGGGATAAACTCCAGTGGCTAGCCTTAAGGCTTGCCCAGTCTTAGGGTTACTCAGGATCCAGGTTAAGTCCTGAGGTGTATGGGGGTTTTTAGTCAGTGTCCCCGAACATACACAGAATCGCCAACCTGGACTAGGTGGGGTGTGCCTGGGCTGGTATAGGGAGGTGCCAGAGAAGCAGGAGGCTAGGATCCATTTAGGGGGCTTGTCCAGCCAGCAGCAGCAGGGATAACTAGGGCCCATTTAGGGAGGGCTAGTATGAAGGTGGTCCAAACCACCTCTCCAGTCTGTGAGGAAACCTGCCAAGTTAGTTTCTGGAGTGCATGGGGATTGTTACGAATCAAAGCAAGGGCTTGAGGAGGCATGGACTGCAGTGCAAACAGGTGTGAGCAGGTGGCTGCTGTTCTGGCTGTGGAGTGCTGCGCTTTTCTCATGTCCCTTCGGATATACCCCAGGCGTCACAATTCTGGAACGGAGGTGAGATTTCCAGGTGCTTGGGCTGGTGGGCAGCATCTAGGGGCTTCCACACCTAGATGTATGGATTTGGATAATCTGGAGGATTTGGATAAACTACGCCTACAGATCGGGTTTGTGAGCAGATGGGTCATGAGGGGCCCTCAAAGAAGTCAAGGGGGGAGGTCCCCCATATTGGATCTCATAGGGGGTTAGTCCAAGCTGAGATAGGGTGTTTCGCACCCGGAACGGGGCTAGGGGGAGGAGCTGTACCCAGTCTCTAGTGCCAATTTCCAAGGCTAATTTGGTCAGGGTCTCTTTTATGGTTTTTTAAATCCTTTTACCTGTCCTGAACTCTGGGGTCTGTATGCACAATGTAATTTTTAATTGATCCCCAGTTGGGTGGCTAGTCCCTGACTTACCTGGGCTTTAAAGGCAGGTCTATTATCAGACCCGATTACCTTGAGTAGGCCAAATCAAGGAAAAATATCTTTTAGTATTTTTTTTTTTTTACCACCAATTGAGCCATTTCTCGTTTGGTGGGAAAAGCTTTGTCCAACTAGAGAAGGTGTCTATAAAAGCTAGGAGATATTTATTACCATATTTTTTCAGTTTTATCTCAGTTAAGTCCACTTTCCAACGTGTACCAGGTCAGTCTTCCCTTATTTTTAGGCCTTCCGTGGCATTCTGACACCCGGCATTTACCTTTGCGCAGGGGACGCAAGTTGACATCACCTGCTGTATGAGGGAGTTAAGGCCTGGAATATAAAAAAAAATCTGTCTTTTTTATTAGAGATTTAATTTTTTTGTATGTGTGTCCTAAATGAGTCCATCAATGCATTTGGGCGACCAGCTCAGAGGCATCTTTCTTGGGTAACACGATTTTATCCTGATACTTTTAAGCTTTTTGTTGCTCATCAAAGTCTGCATTAAGTTTCTGGATAGTCTCTAGATCCTGGGCAGAGTATTGGAAATAATTCTCTGACTCTGGGGAATCTAGTATCTCCATCAGACAATATTCTCGAGCCCAGTGCAGCATGCTTAGCTACCTCATCGGCCATATGATTTTTTCTGGCTACAAGGTCATTATGAATAATGCTCATCTTTTGGGGCAGAAAGAGGGCCTTCAATAGCGTCAAGATTTCAGTTTTGTTTTTAGTCTCCTTTCTGGCAGATGTTAACAATCCCCGCCTCTTATACATCTCCCCATGGATGTGGGCCGTTGCAAACGCATAACGGCTATCTGGGTATAGGTTTACTTTTTGTCTCTTTGATAGCTCTAGTGTCTTGATCAGGGCTATTAATTCTGCCTTTTGGGCTGAGGTCCCAAGCAGAAGTGCCGCTGCCCATCTGATGTCTTGCCCATCTACCACCGCAGCCCCGCTTTGCGCTCACCTTTTTTGAGGAAACTGCTGCCATCTGTATACCAGCTCGGACTCCCAGGTCAAGGCTGATCCTTTAGATCATTTCGGGTACCAGCTTCTTCTGCCATCCGTAGAGTTTGTATCAAAAGGGCCGATGTCCCTTTAAGAAGTCTGCTCAGCTCGGCCACCATTGCTGCTCTGCCTTCTTCAGCAAATCCTACCGACGTGCACCACCAAAACTGGCTCTGCTTGGGCAGCTTAATACAGAGTCTTGTTTGCTGTACCTCAAGTTCCCCACAGCTGTGGTCTGGGAGGCTGGGAGCAGTTGTAGGCTGTGAGTGCAGTTGGGATCCTTGCGCCTCCTGGCCGGTACGGCCCGCCCTTCCTTGCTGTGCAGCTTCCGCCCGGAGGCTTGTGAAGCTGCGGGGGCTGCGGAGGCTGCAGGGTGAGCCGAGCGGCGGAACAGAGCTTTCTGCCGCCTGTGGCTGTAGGGGCCTTCCCCAGCGAGGTAGGCGTGGCGAAGGCTGAGAGCAACCTGCTTTTCTTGCAGCGGGAACGGCAGGGGGAGTGAAAACAAAAAGGCTTTTGTTTATCTCCTGCCAGGCTTGAGTAAACCTGATCTGGGCCTTTGACTTTGTCTAATGAATGCTTGGGACACTCAGAGTCACTGGTACTTTACAGTTTACGTGGTGGTTCATGGATATTGTTTCTGCCCAGTTGTTTTCAGCACAGAGCGCTCAGCCCACATGTCTGCTAGAAAATTCATAGGGGTCCTCCACAGTCAAATGTTTTAGACGCAGGGGAGGAGGGCTCGAGCCCCACCTCTTTCCCCCATCTGCAGCTCCAGCTTGGCAAGCTGCCATCCCTCGCTTCTGTTCAGTGCCAGTCCGCCTTCGGCCAGGTCTGGGGCTGCTTTGTCTGAGATGCGCAGTCTCCCTATATGTCTGATTCTGTCTGTTCTTTTCCCCCTACCATTGTGGCCCAAATCCTTTTTTTTTTTCTCTGCTTCTCGCTTCTGAAACATTTATTTAGTCCCTCCATTTAAACCTAACCGCTGTAACTTTTTCCTTATCTCTGATGCTGCTTGTTCTATGAAGGCCATGGCTACCACTGCCGGCTGACTATCAGAGGTTTGGTCAAAGGGAGTAAAACGCCTGTAAACCTTAAGAAACACAACTGGTGGTTGAACTGGCCCCTGAAGAACTCCTCTTACTTTGTCCAAATTAGTGGGGGTGCCTGCAACCACCCCGCTGAGAGAGACTGGCCAATCAGAATCTGGCAAGAAAGACAAAGCTGCTCCCTACCAGCTGGAGTATTGAAGTTCCAAGTGGGCTGGTGGGTAGTCAGAACAGATTCTACGAGTCCAGTCAGAGCCTGAGGGGATGAGTGAAGGGGAAATGCTTGGGAGGTCCCTCCCCTGTCCCTTGTGGTCATCCCTCCCCTGTCACCGCATAGACGCAGCCTGCCTGAAGGCTAAGTGCTAAGTTTTCAGGGCTAGGGACCCGACCAGCGGGCTCCTCAGGAACGGGTGCGGGAAGTGCTTCCTCTGGGGGAGGAGGAGGAGGGAGAAGCTCTGGGAATCAGGAAGAACCAGAGGTTCCTGTACAGGAAAGAGAAGACAAAAGGCTCAGAGGAGGGGCAGCTGCCATTGCTGCGGTCTCCTCTTTCAGAATCAAAGGGGTGATGGATGGCCAGAGGGCTGGTACTGGGTTCTGAATTCCTGCAAGTGGATTTTATCAAAGACAAAACCGACATACAAAAGCAAAAATACAAAGAGACAGACACAAACTCAAAACCAGAAGATGGCGCTCTCACCACCACTCTGGTGCAGAACTGAAAATACAGATGGAAACAAATCTCATTTCCCAGGGCTAGGGTGACCTACTCACCCTTCCCTCAAAAATGCCCATTTGAAGCATCCTTCAGGGGGGCTAGGGCAAGGGATCTCAGGACATGTCTGCCTCCTCCCTTGGCCCTGTTTCAATACAGACCCTGCACAGGTACAATTTTAAAATTACTGATTTATAATTACACAGAAACAGAAACACAATAAACAGACAGACATAAAAGTGAGCTCGTTCCTTTATACCTCCAACTGGGTCCAGCGTGTGTCTGGGAGCCACTCAATTCCCTGACAGGGAACCAAATGTTGGACCCTAGAGTCCAAACACCAAGGAGGAGTCGCCCCCAAAAACCACCTCTCACACCACAGTTGATGTAAAAGCATCTGTCATGACACGGTCCCCCAGCATTCAGGAAGCTGAGAGACCCCGAGTAGTTAGTACAGGCTACTTTTAAAGGAAAAAGCCATAGAAACAAGGGGGTGTCTGGGGATTGTTCTTTGACTATTATGATTGGCTTATTTAAAAGGGCTACTACCAATAATTGGCTGGAGAGCAGGTTGCCAGATCAGATGAGGTAAGAGGTCACTTTGGCCCCGTTTCCCAGGGACTGAGTCAAAACGTACAGGTGTGGGTAATTGTTCAGGAACTGAGTCAACATCTTAAAGGTCATCTTGCCCCAGTTTCGGGAGAACATACGTGTATGTGTAGCTGTTAGGTCCTTGGTTCCCAGAGCGAAAAGGGGGAGCATTACTGCTGAGACTGAGAGGGCTCAGAATTGTCAGAAATGGCTTCAGAATTGTCTTAAAGTTCTACAGTTGCATTAATCAAAAGGACAGAAAAGTCATGGCCTTGGAGAGTAATGCATTTTTATCAAGGCTACCTGCCTCAACATAATAAAGGTTATCTCAAAAATAATTTTCTAAAAGGTTGGATATAAAGCTGTTGTAGAATTAATATACCTTGCCAGGGATTAATGACTTTTAATACTTCAAAGACAAACAAACAAAAATCTGGTTAATAGCAGCATGCATCCAGCTCTGGCTAATGCTGAAAAAGGAGCCAGCCTGGAACAGATTTTGTATTACACCAATGCTGTCATCCTGGTCACTTCTAGGTTCATGTCCCAAGTTATACACTGAAGAATATAAATAGGGAGAGAGATTACTAGTTAGCAACATAGGAAGATCAAAATTTACAGAGCAAATTTATCTTTTAGATCATACATTATGATCTGCAATAAAAAGAGGAAATAAGACATTTGGAAGATGCATCATTGACACAATTCTCACACATATGAAATGCAAAGAACACAAATGTTGGAAAAAGTCAAGGAAATGTCACCTGTCACCACTGTGAAAGCTGTTATTAAATAAACAGACTTGCTGAGCTTTTCTAACCTTAGAATAAGACTGCTTTTGCCTCTGAGAGGGCTAGCTAGATGGGAAGGTCACAGTTGCTTCCTTGCAGGACCAGAACAAGTTCAGTTTAACCAGACCTGTCTGCTGCCTGTCTCAGGGAGTTAGTATTTTTCGGTATATAAGTGTTTGCCTACCATTTTCTGGGCACACTACCTACAGAGGTCAGAAAAGGGCATCAGACCCTTTGGGACTGGAGTTACAAGAGATGGTTAGCTACCATGGTTTCCTTCAGTGGAATATTTGCCTTCTATAACAATAGCCAGTGCTTTTACTGCTAAGCTTTCTATACAGCTGCATTTTATTCAAAATTTACTTTCACACAACAATGAAAACATATTACATCATTTTTACATTTTCTTGTCCTTTCTTCACCCCTTCACATATTATTTCCTTCTAATTTCCTCCTTGTTAAGCATGTATGACTAAGTTTCATGTAGAAATACATGAATAAAACCAGCTGAGGACATTTCTGTTGATTGGGTGTATATAGATTCTGGACTGAACATGTTCCATTGAATATGAAATTAGTTAGTTCATCTCTGTCTGAGTCAAATTCTCTCACTTAAAGGAAAATTCTACTCCTTAATGAACAACAAGATCTGTCTTCAGGGTGACCCAGGCTTCCTTGGACAGGAAACATTTTCAAAATTAGAAAACCTGGGTGGAAATACTTCAGCTGACATTTGCTGGTATAAATGGCCCTGAAGTTCTAGAGTTGCAGATAGCACTGTGGACACTGATACCAGCCAATCACAGTCTCCTTTGGAACTCTGGGCCTCCCTCAATACCCCATTAAACATTCTCACCTTAGATAACCTAAAAATCCTGAAATTCCTGCCTCCACTTTCCAAGTACTATGACTATCTTTCTGTGCCACCATGCCTGATGCAGGCTGCTTCAACTTCATTTAGTCAGGCACTAGAATTATGAGAGAGTGATAAAAAGCATTATAGTTAACTATGTTCAAAAATCACTTATCTCTATGATGGTGGACTTCACCTTCTGTAGAATAAAGTCAGAACTGTATCCTAACCCCTTGATGAGTTATAACAGAATCAATGATAAAGAAAAAACAATATTGTTAATAGTTGGAAGACAGTAGACTTTGAGGCAGAAGGGTGCATTTAATGGGAACATTATAGTCACTAGAGTTAAGACCAGAGCCTGTGTTCTGGCTACCCTAACCAACCAGGCTCAGCCACTCATCATTAAAAGAACAAGTTATCAAGTTGTGATGGGCACATCAATAAGGCGGGCACTCTGGAGACAAGATGTACAGATCTCTCTGATGTTCTAGGAGAGTCTAGTCTATACAGTGATTTTTGGGATAGCCAGAGATTCATAGTCACACTATTCCTTAACATACATACATACATATATATATATATATATAAGAATTCAAAAAACTAAACATCAAAATACCAAACAATCCAACTAAGAAATAGGATACAGATCTAAACGGGGAATTTGCAACAGAAGAATCTCAAATGACCAAAGGACATTTAAGGAATTGCTCAACATCCTTAGTCATCAGGAAAATGCAAATCAAAATGACTCTGAGATACCATCTTACACCTATCAAAATGGCTAAGATCAAAACCACTGAGGACTGTTTTCTTTGGAGAGGATATGGACTATAAGAGGGACACTCTTCCATTGTTGGTAGAATTGCAAACTTGTACAGTCACTTTGGAAATCAGTATGTTGGTTTCTTAGATTATTGGAAATCAACCTACCCTCAAGACCCAACATTACCACTCTTGGGAACTAGAAAAAAATCATCCGGAGTGAGGTAACCTAGATTAAGAAAGTCAAAACAGTATGTACACACTCATAAGTGAATATTAAATGTAAAGGAAAGGATAAAGAGATTACAATCCACAGATCCAGAGAATCTAGGTAACAAGGAGGATGTTAAGATGCATAATTGCCCTGAGAAGAGGAATTAACTGAGATCTCCTAGGTAAACTGTGGGTGGGGCATGAGAGCGAGGAGGGGATGGGGATAAGAACATGAGGGAACAGCATGATCGAATTAAGGTAGGGATGGGGTGGGAGAGCAATGAAAGGAATATTTTCATAGAGGGAGCCATTATGAGTTTAAGGAGAAATCTGGTGCTAGGAAAATTCTCAGCAATCCACAAGGATGAGCCCAGCTAAGATGCCTAGGGGTAGTGGAGAGGGTGTCTGAACTGCCCTTCCCATATAATCAGATTGGTGTCTACCTAACTTTCATCATACACCCTTCATCCAGTAACTGATAGGATCAAATGCAGAGATCCACAGCCAAACTCTGGGAATCCAGGCAAAGAGAAGGAGGAAAGATTATATAAACAAGAGGGGTAGTTAAGATTATGACGGGGAAATACACAGAGATAGTTGACCTAAGCTTATGGGAACTCATGGACACTAATCCAATAGCTGGGGAGCCTGCATGGGACTGAACAAGACCCTCTGCCTGTGGGTGACAGTTGTATACCTTGGTCTATCCCTGCTGCATTAGCTGGCTTCTTGGAAATGATTCCCTATGGTGGGATGCCTTGCTTAGTCTTGATGTGGGGGAATGGGCTTGTTCTTGCCTCAACTTAATGTGCCAGGCTTTTTTGACTCTCCATGGAAGGTTTCACCCATGAGAGTGGATGTGGGGTGAGCTGGAGAGAATTTGGGGGGGGAACAAGATGAGGGGAGGGACAGGGAAGTGTGGATTGTATGTGAAATGAATAAAAATTTTGAAGTAAAAAATTTTTGAAAAATCAAAGCAGTAGAAAAGAAAAAGGCAAACTATTATTTAAAATTGAAAACATGGTTTTTATCCAGTTTCACTGATTTGGAACAGTGATGAAAATGTAAGGTAATGAATCCATCCTTCGTGTCCTAACAGGTTTAGAAAGAAAGTAAAATGTATGGAAATCTAAGTAATATAATGAAGCCTTAAAATGAATTTTTCCCATCTCCAAAAGCCTCCTCCTGACTCTCCTGCAATGTGTTCAGATAAGGAGTAAATATTTTTTTCCATAGGAAAATGTCACCCTGAGAATTCAGACTTTTCCCAGAGTGAGAGACCCAGGGATTTGAATTTCTTGGGGTCCACCAGTTTACTAGTTGTTAGCCATAGGGAAAGATATAAATGTCTCTTTAGAGTATCCTTATTCCTGCCAGCCAGGCAAGTTACAGGGATTGAAATGTTGGGGACTGCAGTACATTATGGTCCAGTTGGGAACTGGAAAGTATGATTCTGCAGGAAATTTTCACTGACATCTAAATACAGTGGCCAAACAAAGAAACAGTAGAAGACCTGGAGGGGGCTGGCCTGGAGAGAACAGTCGGAGTGAGCTTTGCTCAGGGATACCCTTTGTTCTAACCTCCAAATGAAAAGCTTCCTCTTTAGCAATTCAATACTCCACAGCTCTCTGTAAATGCCTGATTGCCCAAGTCTTAGAGTGACTTCTTTTTAAGTCCCAGACATTCTTGAAAATCTGCAAGTCATTGGGAGTCACCACCATTCAAGTCTCTCAGCTAAAATTTTTACTGTTGCCAGGGAAGCCAACTATGACCCCATTTAGAAAAATCATTCTTCAAGCCTGCAATTTCCTTTCTCTCCTTACAGGAGGCATAAACTCCAGAAGTGGTACACCTGCCCTTTTCCCTTGTGGTCACTTATTGCTGACTATTTACCGTATTTGGGCAAAATGCAGTCTTGTGTTTTCATCAAGGATCAGTCACTTTTTAAAGATGTATTCTATGTACTCTTCCCTCATTTTGTTCAGATTTGAGCTCAGAGACTTCTTTTCACACCAGTACTAGGATAGTTCATAAGGCTCTCTATTCTTTATTTCTTTTGTGTCATAAGGGGTGAGGTAGAGATGAACTCAGTATCATCCATTCACATCTTACTGCTATAACGACATGTTCAATTGGCTGAATAGAGGGCTCAGCATCTGAGAACACTGACTGCTCATTCACAGGGCCAGACTTTGATTCCTAGCACCCACAAAACTGCTCACAATTCTCTTTAATGCCAGTCACAGGGGAATCAGATATCTTCTTCTAGCCTCCACTGGTACCTAGCATGCACTTGGTATATACACTGACAAACTCAGGTCATCCAACTTAGTAGCAACATCCTTTATCTGGTGTAGAAGGTCCTTCTGTCTATGTGTTGCTTTTATTGGTTGAATAAAGAAACCACTTTGGCATTTTGATAGGGCAAGAATTAGGTAGGCAGAGAAGACAAAACTAAATTCTAGGAAAAAGAAAGCAGAGAGAGAGAACCACCAGGGAGCTGCCAGAATCAATCATGCTGAATCTTTCCTGGTAAGCCACAACCTCTTGGTGGTATACAAAGATTAATAGAAATGGGTTAAATCAAGATTTGAGAGTTAGCCAATAAGAGGCTAGAGATAATGGGCTAGACAGTATTTAAATGAATACAGTTTCTGTGTGATTATTTCAAGGGTTAAGATAGCCAGGCAGATGGGATGACAAGCAGCCTGCTCCTCCTGTTACAGATTGGCACTCCAACATGGTAAACTAACTCCACATAAAACCTGAGAGGGCTTAAAAATGAATTCTAGACACAAATATAGAGTTTAGCACAGCTGGTGGCATGCCATACCTCCTTTAAGAGAGAATTCCTGGACTCAGCAGCCGTACAAAAAAAAAGCCATGCGGTTTTAAAATGTGGCTTCCTGGGCTGTGCAGCCAGTACACACTCCAGCTATTAAGCATTTCAATGGCATCTGTGGGCCTGGGTGTTTCGTTGCCCACTCAGGGTGGGGA
The DNA here is from genome assembly GCA_004026605.1 of Ondatra zibethicus. Classification (NCBI taxonomy): domain Eukaryota; kingdom Metazoa; phylum Chordata; class Mammalia; order Rodentia; family Cricetidae; genus Ondatra; species Ondatra zibethicus. The sequence continues at coordinate 14,021 of PVIU01024442.1, forward strand.
GGAAATCATCTGAGATCATGCCCATGGCTCGGCTCTTCCCGCCTGGACAGATGGCAGGATCAGGTCTACTAGGCTTCAGCAGGCAGGAGAGCATGGTGGATTTCTGCCACCATACACAGAGATGTTTCCAGGCTGTGCAGTGCTCTGCGTGGCAGATTTAGCTGTAACTCAGATAAAAAGAGTTTATGTGCTGCACGCTCATTCTCAGAGTTAAAGTGTTGAGTGCAGCTCCTATCTGGCAGCCCCAGAGCTAGCAGAAATGGTACATCCAGCATTTTAAAACTGGAGGGAGGTGGAGCCAACATCCAGACGAATTGCAACCAAACTGCTTAGCATTTTAAAAGTTCTTCAAGATAGTAGAGAATTAAAGACAATGCAATAGGATGAATTCAGATATAAAAAAAAAACCCTAAATGGGTCACAGTGTTAGATAAATGTACATAGGCTTAGGAGAGAAAAGAAAAAGAATATAAAAAGTCATAAAATAAAGTTAATGCTTTTTTAAAAAAGGGGTAAAGTCTTTAAAGAGACAGAGTACAGATAGTTTTAGATAAAAAAAATAAAAATAAGCCACATAAAAATGAAAAATTCCAGAGAGTCTAGATTGTGTATGTTATTGTGTTATTTTGGATTTTTTGATTATGAATGAACTGAGTATAAAAACATATTTCATTATATGGGCTGTTAAGCTAAACCAGCATGTATATTATAAAGGTATCATGACTTCCAAATTTGGGACTAAGATTATGGTGCTTTCTTTTGTTTTCACAGAGGATGAGACCCTGAGGATTGCTTCTAGACCAATATGATATGATAGAACACGCCCTCCTCAAAGGTTGCCGTAAACACCCTCAGAAAATTACTTCACTCAACTGCTGACTGAGATGAACCTAGGACACAGGATACACCATAAAAAACCTGATTAACAGCATCCCCATACAGCAGAAAGAAGTTTGGAGAGAAATAACTATGTCTATATTCCCAAATATTGTTTATAAATGTTCTTTTACATTTAAAGGGGGATATGATATAGATATGAATAATTTACATTGGTATAAATCTTGCTTTATTGATATAAATTTAAGGTCAATCTTGTTATATGTATATTTCTGCTCTTGATTAAGGTATTGTGATTGTGTAGCTCATTTAAAAATGTAATGTATAATTAAGAAATATAGGTTAATAGATAATCATCTATAATAGTCAAGTTTGTAGTCATGTTAAATTTTCTAGATGTGCATAGATATATTTCAGATTGGCATTTAAAATATTTTAATAACTTAGGACTTTTCATGACAATTAGTCCTGGCAGCACCAAGCTATTTCCTGAGGAAGATAGGCATCAAAGAGGCTCCTTATGGAGTTGGTTAGCCATTTGGGCAAGAAACTATTCTTGCCTGGACTGCTTTACTGGTCATGCAGTAGCCACAGAGAGATGACTGCTGAACTTGCCTAAAGGTGAGATGATCCTTCGGGGTTCCTGCCTCATGAAAGAGTCTGCAAGACATTCTGCAGACCACAGAAGAATGTGACTGAACTGTCTTTGAAATTTCCTGCTTCATGGAAAAGTCTTCTGGATAATATGGGCCTGTAGGCTGAAGATGGATGCCCCAACAGTACAGAATAACTTTGGGTGACTGTCCAGGCAGTGAGATGTCTGTGTCATTTCTCGAGTTTTGGAAGCTGCTTACAATGTACCTCCTATTTACTTAGGTAATATTATATCCTTCTGGAGTCTTTGATGGAGTTGAAGAATTTATAGTCATAGTTATAGTTTTCCTTAGTTATTATAAAAGATAAAGTAAATATAAATATTGTCACTGTAATTCTTGCTTGATAACTTTTGTTATATGTAATTTTACTATGTTAAAATAAAAGCCTTTCTTTTTTGTTTAAGCAGAAAAGGGAAAATGGTGTAGGTGGTCCTTCTATATTTGTGTTGTTTTCATTGTTTGAATAAAGAAACTGCCTTGGCCTTTTGATAGGGCAGGACTTAGGTAGGTGAAAAAGACAAAACTAAATTCTAGGAAAAAGAAAGCAGAGAGAGAAAGAACCACCATGGAGCTGCCAGAATCAGACATGCTGAATCTTTCCTGGTAAGCAACAACCTTGTGGTGATATACAAAGATTAATAGAAATGGGTTAAATCAAGATGTGAGAGTTAGCCAGTAAGAGGCTAGAGATAATGGGCCAGACAGTGTTCAAATGAATATAGTTTCTGTGTGATTATTTCAGGAGTTAAGATAGCTGGGCAGACAGGATGACAACAGCCCGCTCCTCCTGTTACATTTATCCACTGAGACAGTTCTATGGCATTCATTTGGAGTTCTGAGAAACTGTTATGAACAAGTGTTTAGTCCTCAGAATATTACATTTCACAAAAAAAGAAAAAGAAGAAATAGAAGCTTATCATTTTCAATTGCAAATAAATTTTTTATTAAAATTGTCCTATTATCCTCTATCATTCAATGAGAACATGTTTAGAATCTGAAAAGAAGGGAAAATTTTACTGACTTAATGTATTAACTAATCAGGGTGATGGCTCAGTAGGTAATGTGTATGATGGGCAAGGTTAGTAACTTCATCTTGTTCAACATATGAAGACAGCCAAAAGTTGACCCCACAACATTGTCTTATGGTTTCCACATATCTGTCAGTCCTAAAAATCACATAATCACATTACACATACATATAAAGAATCTTTCTTCAAATAAATCTCATTGATATTACATTATCTGGCATCTCTGGATAATTCCCTTCGAAGCAAGCACTTCAAGATGAAGTGACAAATGGATAATTAGTGGGTGCAGGAAGATGCATAGAACTTCAAATAATAAGTACATATCCATAGGACATCATGCTATTCTGTGAAATATACAGTTGACTACTGATTATCCTACATTATTACATCTCTACCCAGTTCAAGGAAAATGTTGCTTTGGATACACATATGATGGATTTAATATTTCTTATATTCTCTTCTATTAAGCATTTTGATATTAACTTTGCTAAAATGTGTTGACCAAACAGCAGATGTTGGGGTACATCATCTACCCTTGGATTACACTCAAGAGACTAACACATGAGGATTATTAGTTCAAAGGTATCCATAACTAATTACTGAAATACAAGCTAGGATGGATAAAAGCCAACATCTCAAGAAAACTTAGAAAAATATGAAAAACAAAAGCCAGAATAACAGTCCTCTAGCCTTTCTGAGACACACTTACTTGAAATAGATGATTACAAACTTCCTGATATTTAAATCAAGAATGTATCACTTCGATGATGGGCAACTCTTTTTATATATTTCAGCAGAACAATACCTATCACCAAGTGAGAGCATAGTAGGAGATGTACAAAAGTCACTAAGGAATACAAAGAGCACAAAAAACTTCACTGCATGGATTTGCTAAACATATAGCACACTTTGATATCTATCTCAAACACTGCAAATTAGAAACCACATCAGCCTTGAATAAAAATAGTAAATAATTAACTTTTCTCATGAAGAAAAAGAAATGAATCGAGATTTTCTTGATACTAAAGACAACTGTGATGTCTAAAGTCTTTACCAAACTGTCTACATGAGGAGGGTTTTTTCTTACAGGAGTTCTTCCCCATTACCTCAGGTCAAAATGATACAAAAAGGTTTTAAAATATTTGCAGGGATAGAGATTTGGGCAAGAAGGTATGACAAGTTCATTGCCAAGAAAATGGTTAAGTTTTTTTAGAACCTCCTGCAGTTCCTGCTACAGGAATACACAAGGGATCTCACCTTCTTGGGAACAAGCATGAACCTTCACATACCCACACAAAGACACAATAACATCATGTAAATAAAATTAAATCAAATATTTCACCAAACAAATTTTCACTGAGGAATGTTTTTCTCCTGTAAGTATTTATTCTTGTAACCCAGGTGTTGAGGTATTTAAAGGCTTACTTAGAGTTTTTCTTCATCGTGAATGGGTTCATGTAACAGAAAGCAAGCAAGTAGACCTCAGGTTAGACAAATTCATCATTGATTGGTGACATCATTTGGGAAGCTTTAGGAAACACTGTTCTGCTGGAAGAAATATGTCACAGGAGTTGCGACAGAGATGTTTTACATCTACACAGCATTTCCAGTTCTCATTGGTGGTTCATGCTGCAGGTTAACATTGTGAGTTCTTATCTTCCCAGGGTAGCTGCCATGTCTGATACTTGTTGCCATGAGACTTTCATGGTAATCCTGCATCCCTCTAGATGCCAGCATCAAATTAAACTCTTTCATCTGGATAAGTTTATTTACATAATTGAAGAAAAGCGGGAAACCAAAAAGTGTTATCATTGAATTCACAGAACTTTTTTCCACATGATTTTGCAGGTGCAAACAAAATAGAGATATCATAATGCTTGAACAGATGTTGACACTTGTAGACTTTATATTTCCATTCTTATGTAACCAAATGTGTGTTTACTGAAGATATTTCCAAAACATTTTTGGTCCTGCTCACTTAATCTTCTCAGATCCTCAAAGAGTACTGTGATATGCAAAGGCTTTAATAGACTTCTTATCCACTAAAAGTTTTACTCTTGTTTAAAGACTACCATGAAGTGGAAAACTTTACCACACTGATTATATTTAAAGAGTTTCTCTGCAATATGATGTTTTCTTATGATTTTAAAGCCTGATAATTCATACAAGGCTTTACAGCATTGACTAAATTTGTAAGGTTTCTATCCAGTATGTGTTCTTTGTTGGATATGAAGACTTCATGACATAGAAAGGCTTTACCACACTTATTACTTTATAAGGTTTCTCTCCAATATGTGTTCTTTTATGTGTTTAGAGATTACTGTGTTGTAAAAAAGGCTTTACCATGTTGATTATTTTTTCATAGGGTTTCTCTCCAGTATGTGTTTTTTGATGTACATGGAGATTACTGCTCTGTGAGCAGGCTTTATCACATTGATTACAAGTGTAGGATTTCTCTCCAGTATGTGTTTTTTGATGTACATGGAGATTACTATTCTGTGAAAAGGCTTTATCACATTGATTACATGTGTAGGGTTTCTCTCCAGTATGTGTTCTTACATGTACTTGAAGATCATTGCGATATGCAAAGGCTTTACCACACTGATTACATTCAAATGGTTTCTCTGCAGGGTGTGTTCTTATGTGGTTTTGGAGTACATTATAATATACAAAAGATTTACCACATTCATTACATTCATAGGGTTTCTCTCCAGTATGTGTTCTTTGATGTACTCAGAGACTACAGTTGTGTGAAAAGGCTGTACCAAATTGATTACATGTGTAGGGTTTCTTTCCAGTATGTGTTCTTTTATGTACTTGAAGATTACTATGATATGCAAAAGTTTTACCACATTCATTACATTCATAAGCTTTCTCTCCACTGTTTGTTCTTACATGTTTTTGAAGCTTACTATGATTTGCATAACGGTTATCACATTGATTACATTCATAAAGTTTCTCTCCATTATGTGTTCTTTTATATATTTGAAGACTTCTGGGACATGCAAAAGCTTTACAGTATTGACTACATTCAGAGACTTTCTCTCCAGTATGACTACTTTCATGCCTTCAAAGATATTTGGCACATATAAAATCTTCACCACATGCATTATACTGATGAATCTTAATATCTTCATTAATTAATTTTCTAATTTTGTCTAATTGTAAAGAAGTATCTGATCTTAAGTTTTACATTCATGATGCTTTCCTACACTGTGTGTTATTTTATGACTTTGAAGATACTAGTGATGGTTAGAGTCTTTAATTCATGGCTTATGTTTATAGCATATTTGTATATGAGTGATTTTACATATTTGAAAAGAACTGGAGCAACTCAGAGCTTTAACATAACACTGCATTCATAAGTTTTCCTAAATTGTGAGTTGTACTACATAAGAAAGTGTATCAGAACAAACAAAAGTATATATACTCATAGGGCTATTCTTCAATGTGAGTTTGTTGATGTCTTGCCAATGAATTTAGAAAACCAATTAATCATAAACTTGTATCACATTCAACAAATCTGCTCAATATTGAAATATTAAATATCTTTCTTATATTCTAATTGCTCTGAAGGAGCTATGGAGGGACAGTCCTCCATTCCATATCTGTAGAATCACTTGCTTATGTCCACAGTGACAATATGATGTTCTTATTAAGGGAATAACAACATTTAAAAGGATTCTACATAGCATTCACACAGTTTCAGTTTCTGTTCCTCACAGAATGTGGTTTAGGAAATACATTTCCTCCACCAGAGCCTTATTGACTCTCATCACCTGACCCTTTAGAAAGGTTAGCAAAGTCAGAAGTATATGAGTAACACTAGCTTTACTATAGACTGTATATTTCTTAGATGGTTTTGGACATACACTTATCATCTATTCAATGAGTATACCTTGTGCAATATCTGAGTGCTATGAAACTAAATGGATTGGCAGTTCTACAGCATAGTTCTCATGGGGCTATGATTCAAATGGCAGTATCATTTAAGGCATTGTTTCCTTGTGTTCCCTTTTAGAGGAATGCTTTGCAAACACAGATTAGCTACCTGATATTGAGGTATATGGTTTTTGTTAGAAATTAGTAATCATCAATATACTTTAAGCAGTGCTTATTCACACTATTGCTTTTCTTTAAATCTGACAAGACACATTAAAATTTCTTCAGAGGCAAATTTGTATCAATTACCTTCCATGTCTTCTAGCACTTGGACAATATTCTCCAAAATTATGGTCTTCCCAACTGTTTCCTAAAATATACCAGAAAATGTATGATAGATTATTAGAAATTGTGCAAAATTTCATACCTTAAGTAAATCATGCTTTAGTGATTCAGCCCATTCTTTCTCTTTCTCAATCACAATAACATTACATAAGAGTATCAATAACAGAGAAGCAGTGTCCCCTTATTTTAAAAAGGTGAAAGAAAGTTCAGTTTTATCTATAGCAGTGAGGTTCCTGTATGTCTCCAGCATCACATCTTTGTAGAGACTTTTCTGGGAAGGATTCAGCAAATCCCGCTCTTCCTGAGTGAATTCTATGTGCACGTCATAACAGTTCCCTGCATTCTAAATAATCCATACAAGTGGAAAACATAAATTATGATCCTGATATTGAAAAAGGATACTTCTTTTATAAAATACTCATATACTTCTGGTGTTTCCCATACTTCTCCCATGACATGGGCATTATAATGTAATCACCAAGTCACTTTAGAAAGTGAATAAAAGTTCACATGTGCCATTTATTGTCCCTTTAAATAGGATATGGCCTTGAAAAAGAAATGTCAATGAACAGACATACAGAGAGAGACAAGCAAGAAGACCAATGCTACTGAGAACACATCAGAGTAATAGTATGGGTGATTATTAACTAGAAAAGAGGTGGGAAACCTGGGTATTTTTGCTCATGCCTTTAATCCCAGCAAACAATGGAAATGTAGATGAATTAAATTGAATTGCATGCCAGACAAAGCCTATGCAGTGAGTTATAGGTAACCCGTGTTACAAATTATTAAAATCCCGTCTCTTCCACAAAACTAATTCAAACAAAAAACGTATAAAGAAATGAGAAGTTTTATTGACATTCCTAAAAAAGTTTTGTGTTCACTCTAGTTCTGTATTCATCTTCCAGAATCTAGAGTGGCCCAGTTAAATGGTAACATGGATAAGATCTTACTTAAAGGGAATACATGTTCAAATGGTCACAAATGGACTAACGAAAACAAAAAGTGTAAATGAAAACTGTAAATGTTGATGATAAATAACAGTGGTAAGGAGAGATGTGTCAGTGCTTAAGAGCTCTTCCTGATCTTGTAGGTAGGTGGGCTCAATTGCCAGTAATCACATGGGGGCTTATAGCTATCCATTACTTCAACTTCTGACTACAGCTTCTTCTGATTATTATAAGGAGCAGGCACACATGTGATACATAAATTTGCATAGAGGCAAAAACTAATATTCATTCAAATGAATTCAAAGTCAAAGTAACAGGTAGGTAGCTCTCAACACAGGTGGAGATGCTCTGTTTGAACAACAGACACACCAGTTGTAAAAAGTCCATCTAGGCCACCTGTCCACAGACATTTCCACGCTGAATGTCTCCCACACCACACTGTTCCCATTCCCCTGCCCCCTTCACATTTTCTCACCTCCTAACTTGCACAAGGACACCCTGAGAGAACAGAGCCCACATCTGCCACCAGAGTTCCAGTCCCAAACACGGGTGTGGAGGACCTCTGTTGAACAATAGCTCTCACAGACCAGGAGAACAGAGAAGAGAGCAAAGAGAAACCAGAGAACAAAACACCCATTCAAAAGAGACAAAATTGGAAATAGGAACCTAATAAGTGGATATTAGATGTAAAGGAAAGGATAACCAGCCTAAATTCCACAACAACAGAGAGGCTAAGTAACAAGGACAACCCTTGCAGAAACATACATGGGTCCCCCTGGGAAGGACAAATAGACAAGATCTCCTGAGTAAATAAGGCCACAGTCCTGTTAGTCAGGGCCACATCATTTCAAACAAATCTTCTATTTTGCTTGTACTAGTATAACTAGAGCAATTTGCTTTCATGGTAAAGTTTGTTCTTTATCCAGATTTTTTTATTGTCCTTGTCTGTGGACCCCAAGAAATGGCCAGTCACGCCAGTTTTCAATCATCTGTAATTGATTACAAAACTCCATATTGCTAATTTTAACTGTTGCCAAAGCAGGAAATCTCTCATTGATTCCTTTCCTCCCCTTTCTGCACTCTGCCTGCATTGGCTTCAAAGTTGGAAATGGACTCAACTCTTTCACCTATCTCTCTTGACTTGTGAGTCCCCAGAAATGCCAGAGGGATGGGAAGACACTCATTAACTGGTCTCATTTTTCTTCTCAAAGCCCGGCCTGGAAGGAGTGGCAGGAGTGATTTTACAGCAGTGCGTGGAAGTGGCAGAATTAGCTGTGTTCAAAGCAATTCAAAACTACATAGTGTGGGGGCAATCATGAGCTAGAAAATGCATTGCTCTAAAGAGCAATAAATAATCAATTTCACTTGGCAAAAAAAAAAAAAGAAAAAAAAAGAATGAAATCCTTAAAGATCAAATAACAGAGGGGAACAAAACAAAATAGAGAATAGAGCAGTAATGCATTTAAAGAAATGAAATTTAAAAAAGGATATAAATGATAGGCATTTAAAAAAAAGATAAAAAATAATTTATTTTAAAAACAATAAGATAAGCCTCAGTAACAAATAGGAATCCTACTGAATGGGAGAAGATCTTCACCAACCCGACATCAGACAAAGGTCTGATCTCAAAAATATATAAAGAACTCAAGAAAGTAGACATTAAAATTCTAAATAGCCCAATTAAAAAATGGGGTACTGAACTGAACAGAGAATTCTCAACAGAAGAAGCTCAAATGGCCAAAAGATATTTAAGTACATGTTCATCTTCCTTAGCTATCAGGGAAATGCAAATCAAAATAAGTTTGAGATAGCAACTTATACCTGTCAGAATGGCTAAAATCAAACACACTAATGATAACCTATGCTAGAGAGGATGTGGAGTAAGGGGAACACTCATCCATTGCTGGTGGGAATGCAAACTTGTGCAACCACTTTGGAAGTCAGTGTGGCAGTTTCTCAGAAAATTGGGAGTCAAACTACCTCAGGATCCAACAATACCACTCTTGGGAAGATAACCAAGAGATGCCCAATAATACTACAAAAGCATTTGTTCAACTATGTTCATAGCAGCATCATTTGTAATAGCCAGAACCTGGAAACAACCTAGATGCCCCTCAATGGAAGAATGGATAAAGAAGGTGTGGCACATCTACACATTAGACAAAATTGGAAATAGGTCAGGATATCTCTGCACCTTTACATCTGTAACACATTCCCCTACTATTGCCACAGACACAAACTTACAACAATTCTCCAAACAACAACCCTGTAGCCATATTCCCACACCCAAATTGGGTGTGAAACCCCTGCTCAAAAGCAGGCCAGATGAACCAGAAGAACAAGTATTTGAACTCAAAACTCTCTGATGAAACAGAGTCCACAGCAGCCATTAGAAATCCAGGCAGACTGACCACCCATGGATCCCTTCCACTTTTTGAATATCTCCCCAAAACACTACTCCCAATCCCAGTTGTTTGCTCATCATTGTGCCCTAGCCCTCAACACAGGTGGAGATGATCTGTTTGAACAAAAGACACACCAGTTGTAAAAGACACACTCAGTGGTAAAAAACAGTGACAACATGAATTCTGCATGCAAATGGATGGAAATAGAAAACACTATCCTGAGTGAGATAATCCAGACCCAAAAATATGGATATGGTATGTACTCACTCATTAGTGGATTCTAGCCATAAACAAAGGACACTGAGCCTATAGTTCATGATCCCAGGAGCCTACGGGGATGACCCCAGCTAGGACCCTGGGCAGTGAAGGAGAGGGTGCCTGAACTGGCCTTGTCCCATAGTCAGACTGATGACTATCTTGAATATCACTATAGAACCTTCTTCAGCTGACAGGTGAAGATAGAGACAGAGACCCACATTGGAGCACTGGATTGAGCTCCAAAGGTCCAGTATAAGTGCAGAAGGAGGGAGAATATGAGCAAGGAAGTCACGACCACGAGGGGTTGATCCACCCACTGAGACAGTGTGCCTGAGCTAATGGGAGCTCACCAAATCCAGCTGGACTGGTACTGAACGAGCATGGGATCAAACTGGATCCTCTGAATGTGGCTCACAATTGAGGCCGACTGAGAAGTCAATGATAATGGCCCTGGGATTTGTCTCTACTGCATGTACTGGCTTTTTGGGATCCTATTATATTTGGATGCATACCTTCCTAAGCCTGGATGGAGGGGGGATGGCCTTGGACTTCCCACAGGGCAGTGAACACTGCCCTCTCTTAGGACTGGAGGGAGAGGGAAGAGGGTGAGTGGGGGAGCAGGAGGGAAGTGGGAGAAGGGGAGGAAGTGGAAATTTTGAATGGTATTATTTATTAAGTAAAAAAAAAAGATAAGCCTCAGGTATATTGACTTAAAAACAGCAGGCCATTCCATTGTAGATGGGATGCCACTATTACGTGACTGATTGATATTGCTCATATGCACGTGTTGGCTGCTGAGATCTGTAGTCTGATATACAGAGTTACAGTCAATGGCCTGTTTCTAATCCTCAGAGAGAATTAACATATCAAGCAGGTTTGAACATGTCTGCACAGGACAGAACCTAATTGGAAATTCAATAGTCACTGACTCAAGCTAACGTTCCCAAATTATAAAATTACAAATCACATCTATCTTCATTCACATGACATGAATTAATACATCCTGGGATATTAAGAACTATCACTGAACCTGAATGTCTTATTTATGATTTTAATTGATGTGAAGGGAAAGCATGACCACCATGACCCTTATACAGAAAACAATTAACCAGTGTGGCTCATTTAGAGTTCCACAAGTTCAGTCCATTATCATCACTGTGGGGAGCATGAT
>PVIU01024443.1:0-25559 GCA_004026605.1 Ondatra zibethicus
GGAAACAACCTAGGTGCCCCTCAATGGAAGAATGGATCAAGAAAGTGTGGATTATATACTCATTAGAATACTACTCAGCGGTAAAAAACAAGGACATCTTGAAGTTTGCATGCAAATGGATGGAAATAGAAAACGCTATCCTGAGTGAGGTAACCCAAACCCAGAAAGATGATTATGGTATGTACTCACTCATTAGTGATGTTCCTTTCTTAGTGGTCCATCGCGGGCCCTTAAACTCATTATTCTAAGGTATCTGCCACCTCCTGAAAGTACAGATAGCATCCCTGCCCCATGGATATGAAGTCTCGTTTCTGATTTCAGCTCCTAGAGTCCTTCTGCTCACTCACTCAGCACTAAGATTTTTGTCTTTTACAGTCCTCACTGTTTCTGTTTTCTTCAATATCTTTAATTAATATTAATTAGTATTAGTAGGCGAACATTTTCTGTTCTCTGATACTTGGTGGCCATTGATTTATATTACACTCTCTCTCTTAAAACAAGTGGTCCTAGAGCTAAAAGGAGAAGTGTACATGTTCTATCCAATTTATGGCGCTTGCGAATAAAAAATTAGTTTTCTTCAAGGGAATCTTACCGGGGAAAACAAACCACTCTTGAGGGTAGGCCCCACACTCAAAAGTAGAAGGCCAACATGAAACAAACTCAATGGCATCTTTGGAGGTCTTTTGTCTCATAATGTCATGAAATTTTTTTCTACTTTACAAGACTCCTGGGTATACATTATGGCTTCCAGTTTGGGGTTTTTATGGGATTCCTGTGTGTGTGTGTGTGTGTGTGTGTGTGTGTGTGTGTGTGAATTTGTGTACCTCTGAATCTATGTTTCTTGTGCTTTTTGTATGTTGCTTTTTCTTGTTTGTTTGTTATTTTATTTGTTATTATTTCTTGGAGGCCTGATTGTTTTCTCAACAGAGACAGAAAGGGTGTGGATCTGGACGGGAGGGGTGATTGGGAGAAACTGAGAGGAGTAGGGGAAAGGGATACCATAGTCAGAACATATTGTTTGAAAAAAATATTTTCAATAAAAAATATATAATAGCTATGTTAATTTCTAGTTCCATACAAGATTTTCTTTAATTGCTGAGGTCCTTCTGCATACCCTATACTCTCGGCACTTTCATAAATGCCTATCAAGCAACTACTTTTCCTAGTTGCCTGGTCTGCACATGCAAACGACTTCTAAGTCTGCGGGTACTGACTTTCCAGTCACTTGCCTCCAGAGGGGCATCTGGTTAGACTATTGCACAGCTTCCTATAGGAAAAGTCAGCATTCATGTGTCATATCTCTGGTACACAGACAACTTCTCAATGCCCAAGGCAATTTGATACATCAGCTACCCTTTCTGTGATATCATGGATGATGCAAGTGTAGGAAGGTCGAGCACACTGTGTCCTGTAGACATATTGTTCACTCTGGGTTTAATTTTGTCTCCAATGGCCACCACAGAAGGTAATTAGTATTTTTGTGGTTAAGAATCATTAACTTTTTGTTTTTTGTTTTATGTGTTTATTCAGAAAATGCTGTGTTCTTTTATGAAAATATAAGATTCTTGAAGCATCCTTTTCTCATTGTATATTTAAAAATACTGGGAGTAATAAAAGGGACAGGAGATGCAATTAAAATTCAATAAAAAATAAACAATGAAAAAGGCTGGGCAGAGCTAGCCATGGAAACATTTCAGCATATGATACTGGTTTTCATTTTCTCCCTTTGAAATTGTTATCTTTTAAAATTAGCACACACAATATTAGGCTTCATGATAGCATTGTAAAACAATATTTGTTTTGTCCACCATGTCACCTCTCCCATCTTCCCTACCCCATGTTGTACACTTCTACCCATTCCCTGAAACCTCCTCTCTCTGCCATGTCTCATGTGTCCTGCCCTCCCCTATTCCTCAGCATAGCCCTTTCTGCTTCTATGGTCTTTCCTTCAGTGTTCTATCTTATACTCATACTCACCAGCACATCGGTGTACATGTAGACACCATATTAGGATCCACATAGGAAGGCCTCTGAGCATGTTAATTTTTCTGAGTCTGATGTGCTTTGTTTAATATAGTAATTACTATTTCCATCCTTTTCCCAAAAACTCATGATGTGTCAACTGACAAATGGATAATTAAAATGTTGTGCATGTATACATGATGTGTATACACATAGAAATATAAAATAGAATTTTATTTGCCTGTAAAGGAAGTGGTTCTCTTGAAGTATTAGTTTAGAAATATAAGGCTTTCAAACAGAGACACTGAGGCGTTTTTCTCAGAGACAGCTGACTCAGCTTACAGTGATCTGGACAAAATTCAAGGATTAGAGTTTGACATATCACTGCTCTGTCTTTCCGGTGGCATCACAGGTCAAAAGTGGGAATTTGCTGTAGTAGACTTTCATGGACTGCCAGATCCTAAATCATGTCATGAAGACTTAGTATCAGTGATGAATGCTCAGCCTTGGCTTAGGCTTGTTTCTAGCTAGCTTCTTTTTAACCTGAATTAACCCATTTCTATTAATATGTGTATTGTTCTAAGATATTTACTACATTTGTGTACTTTCCATCCTGCTTTCCTGCTTCCTCCATGTCTGGCTGGCTGGCCCCCAACATGTTAGCCCCTGGCTGGCTAGCTGGCTAGCTCTCTGCCCACCAGCCCTGCCTATCCCTTCTCTGCCTAGTTATTGAGCATTCAGCTTTTATTTCCAGACCAGTCAGGTGCCTTAGGCAGGCAATATGGAACAGCAACTCATCTTTACATAGTTAAACGAATGCAGCATAAACAAAAACAACACACCTTTACATAGTTAAAATAATATTCCACAACAATTTGCTTTTACTTTACATTAATTGTATAGTGATATCCTGCACATTTTTATAGGAAAGAATAATTAGGTTTATCTTCAGCTGATATTCAAGAAGGTGGGCCACTTGTAGTCTAAGTCATTCTTATAGTCCAGCTCTAGGAAACAGATCTCCACAAGATCGAAGTTAGATGCTCTGGGGCTGTAGAGTCCTCCTGGGACTGGGACTGGTGTGAATATCTATCATTCTTCATTTGAAATGTCTTAGTTTCCGCTGTTCAGAGGTTCTGAAGAATTCTGCTTTGTGGCAGGCCAGGAACATGATGAAGGTCTGTGAGTGTTTAAATATCCTACCAGCTCACTAGGACTTCTTTGCTCCAACAGAAAATGCTACCTAGTAGGACTGAACCATTTATGAAATACAAAGAAGCAGAGATGATTTTCTGCATACTTAGCTTCTTAGAGAAAAATATGGGGAATTCACTACGTTGCAGATGATCCAAAGAGGAAAAAGCCATAAAACTATAATATATGCTTACAGAAAATGTATATGCACAGAAAAGCCATAGGTGGTTGAGAATAAACAAAGACACTCTTCAAAACAGTGAGACATATGTCCATAAAACCTAAACTGCATAATGTGATTGCTGTGCCGTAACCAGAATTTGTGTACATTTTTCTCCTCATTTATCCAGTAATCTATATTCCAGGATTGGAGAACGCAAATTTAGTTCATTTAATTTTATATCCATTTTATCATAAAAGTCATGCAAAATTATAGTAAATATGATATGCTAATGGTCTGAATGTTTGTGTTCTTGCAGAATTTGTATGTTGAACTCACTTTCTAGTTAATGTGGAGTGAGCTGAAGCCTGTGAGATTGGATTGGGCTAGAACCAACTGCAGCCCTTATAAAGGAATTCTGATGGAGTTTCTCTGATCCTTTTACTGTGTGGGGACAAATCAAGAATGTGGCCTCTCTGGGGTGAAAATCTGCTAGCCATTGGCCTCTAGAACTATCAAAAATAAGTTTCTGTTCCTTAAAATTATCAAGTATGTGGACTTTTTGTTATAAATGTCTAAGCAAACTAAGACACCATGTGTTTGTACTTTGTGTGCATGTGTTTATTATGTACATAAACATTCACACATGTAGCTATGAGTATACATAAATACAAGAATTTTCTAGGGGGAAATGTATTTGCTTAAGATCCATTGTGTATAGATCATAATGTACTTGGTCTCTGAGATATTTGTTTATCCTTGTTACAAAGTTGAGAACTGAACATTTTAGCTGCCTGTGAGCATGTCACTAGAGGTAAACCTCAGAACTGGAATTATGAAGTAAATGTATGTGGACTTTAACTTGCGATGAGTCAACATAGCATTCCATAAGACTGTATATCAACATCCTTGTCAGTGCGTAGCCAGAAACAACATATCAATCTCCTGCAGATTTTCATGGTCTACCACTGGGATTTAAGGATAATGTAACACACATTTGCATTGATATGACATCCATTTATTTTCTATTTTCTTCCTAATATGGTTCTGTGATGCATACCACTTTCCATCTCTTCATTGTCCCAGTAATCTCCTGTTGCTTTTACTTTTATTAATTGTTTTATAGTATCCTTTTTTATCTCTACTATTAGTGCATCCATTGCCTCTATTGTCTATTTCAGAGATAATAAACATTTAGAATATTTCTCTCTAACTCTTCATAGTTCATCTACAAATGATAATAATAGCATTATAGCTCCACTCTTCTTGTTCTATGCCTTATTTTTGTTTCTTTAAACGTCCATAATCATTTTATTTTTGCTTTTTTATTTTATTTACTTGGTTATCTTTCAGGTAAAAGAATTAGAAAAAATTATATTTATCTTTCTGTGTATCATTTTTTGGAATTTTAAATTTATTTTACGTAGATCCATGTTACAACCTGATATATTTCTACTTAACAAATTTAACTATTTCTTCTCATGCAGGTATTGTGGTAATTGATTTTTCTTGCCAATTAGGACTTCCTTTCCTTTCCTTCCCTTCCTTTCCAGTCCTCTCCCCTCTCTTCTCCTCCCCTTTTCTTTTCTTTCCATAGACATTTTTGCCAGTTGTTAGATTCACAACTCCTGTCTTCAGCACCTTCAACACATTCTATAACTTTTGCTTTGTAAACCTATAAATTTAAAGTTGGTAGTCATTCTCATTTTTGGATTCTCTCTCTATATATGTCCTCCCAAACCCTTTCTGTAGATTCTTTTCAGATTTTTTTCAGAGTTAATTTTCAGAATATTTATTATGATTTACATGTGATTTGATTTTTACTCATTTGCCTTTGAATCAGTTAGCTCATTGTTTTATCATACATATAAAACTTGATGCCATTGGTACTGCAAACATTCTCCTCTGTCTCTCCCTTCCTCTTTCCTTTTTACCCTCCCTTCTTCCCTTCTTTCCTTTTTCTTTTCCTTCCCCCTTTCTGATAAGGTTTATTCTGCAGTTTAGGTTGACCTCAACTTCTCTGTGTAGGTCATTGACATTGAACACAGAGTGATCTACTTACTTTGGCCTCCCTAGTTCTGGCATTACATGGCTAAGCCAATGTGTTAGAAGTATTTTCTTTCTGTTCGTATCACTGTGATTTCGTGTATATATGCTATGTTACTTGGGTTCCCTCATCTTTCTCCTTTTCTTTCTGTGGTTCGTTTTCATAGTGTCTGTTGCTATATCTGTATTTTTTACTTCTGTGGTCTAATCTGCTACAAATCTTATCTAGTGAGATTTTCATTTAACATTCATATTTCAATTGTAAAAATATATTTAGTACTACTTTATGCTAATTTTTCATTTATCTTTTCTTCATCATGATGCTTTTATGAAGTTATAGAATTCTTTACAATATTCTTCCTGCTAATTTTTATCAACTGTCATTTTTTCTGGTTGGTTTCCACTTATATGCCTTATATTTAATGAGTGAGTGACAATTCTCTTTCTTAGAGGTTTATTTTATACTGAAATTGTGTATTTTTCATATTTGAATGCTGAATACAGTATATTCTACTAAAACTCATTAGACCTTGTTCTGGATTATGCGTGTTAGAAGGTTTTTTCCAGGTTTCAGTTTTTGTTAGGGTGTTTTCAGAGAATATTTAGTGTTAGTTTAATCCCATTGCAAAGTACAACTTTTTAGGCAACACCACTGAATATTCTGGATGTTCAAGACTATCCACTCTGACTAGTCAGTAAGTCATAAATTGAATGAATCTATACTGCTCCGAGCTGAACAGTTCTGAGTGTGGCCAAATGGTGCTTTACTCTAAACCCTTAGTATTAATACTTAGAGGCTGACTCAGGGTTTTAGGGAACTCTTTCTTTACATAGCTTTAATGCTGGCATTACAATGAGCCTGCAGAATCTGTCACCTTCAGCCTTCCGCATAGTGACAATCAGTCTTCTCAGCTCAGTAACGAATTTTAACAGCTCAGCACCAGTTGATACTAAGAATTACAGCTCCTGTTGCACGTGACTCAGCTATACTTCATCTTTACTGTCTCACTACTTAAAATGAAAATCAAAAGACACAGATATCCTTTATTTTACAGCTGATATCCACTTAGGATTTGAGCACACACCATGTTTGTCTTTATTGATCTGGATTGTGTCACTCAAGATAATTTTTTTCTAGTTCTAGCTATTTGCCTTCAAATTTCCTGGTGTCCTTGTTATTAACAGCTGAGTAATACTCCATTGTGTAAATACAGCACATTTTCTTTATCCATTCCTTGGTTTTAAGCAAATCTATATTGCTTGCAGGTTCTGGCTATTACAAATAAAGGTGCTATGAACATAGTTAAGAAAATGTCCTTGTGTTATGATTGAGCATCCTTTGGGTATATGCTGAAGAGTGGTATAGTTGGGTCTTGTGGCAGATTGATTCCAAGTTTTCTGAGAAACCAGAAAAAAAAGGGCAAGTGTCTAGGTGATTAATAGCCCCTGCCACTCTCTGTGATCTATACCTTTTATGTTATATGTCAACTAATTTTGAGAAATCGTTAAGTAATATACTTGATTACAGGTCCAAGTTTATTCTCAAATTCTTCAATATCATATGCTCTAATTTATATTTCACCTATTATATTTTGAGAAAATATTATTAAATTTTATATCAAATTAACTGAATCAGCATAAAATACATGTTATCAAACACATGTGACATTGCAAATATTAGTTGATTGAAAAGCATATAATGGAGTAACATATATACAAATAAATATACTATTTAAAATTATAATATACTAGCCACAGATGTATATGGATATCACTTCAGTCAGCTGTCCTGATTTCCCCAGGGAGATCAGAAGCTCATGTGTATATGTAATAACCAAAAGCACTTTGGCCAGTACGACCATCTACTGAAGATAGATGCTTCTTAGATGAGTGTTTAGAGATATATTAAATTATGGGTTTAATGATAAGTCATTTGAGAGTTTAATATTAAGTCCACTTAGTAATAATAGTAACAAATCCTCCCTTAGGGCCTATGACTGTCTAGCTGTAGGTTATTGACCCAATAATGGCACCAGATATGGGTTTCAATTTGTGAAATGTGATTGAACTCCAGTCAAAATGTGGCTGATTATTTCCATAACAGACAGAGTTTTCTTTAAGAATATAACCTCTGGTAAGTCTACCACTCTCCCACGGCAGACAATACATCCAAGAGTATTTGGACACCATAGATTGTTCTTAATAGGATTTTTTAAAAAAGGACACCAAGTTGCATGAGTGGGAAGGAGTGGTGGATGGGATCAAAACTACATATTTTGAAACTCCCCAAGAAAGATAGGAAATCGTAAAAATGAATTAATATCCCCTACAACAAACTCAAATTCCTTAATGATGTGAGATTCCCCTCTATATGCTATGAATATGTTTTATTACCATTGGTTATTAAAGAAGCTGTTTTGTTCAATGGATTCATAGAGTACACCCAGGTGGAAAATCCAAACACAGTATGGGGAGAAAGTAGGCAGAGTCAAAGAGATGCCATGTAGCTGCCAAAGGAGAAAGACTACCTGGAACCTTACCAGTAGGTTACAGCCTCATGGTGATTCACAGAATAACAGAAATGGGTTATTTTAAGACTAAGAGCTAGCCAATAAGAAGCCTGAGCTAATAGGCCAAGTAGCGTTGTGACTAATATAGTTTTTGTGTGATTATTCAGGTCTGAACAGCAGGGAATGAAAGAGCAATCTCTGCTTACACCTTAAAGTTCAAATTCTCATATTTGGTTATTTATCTCTTTGCTACTTTACTTTGTGTGTAGTGCTCATCTTGATTCATGCTTGCTAATCTGTGTACATGCATGGATTGAGCCTCTTCTCTGAAGGGCCGTGCAATCTCTTCTGCAGTGTGTGAGCTCATTAGAACTTCTCTTGCTGAGTCAAACATTCCTTATTTATTTCTTCTCCCACATAAACATTTTCAGCTGCTGTAAATGATTTTGGAATTAGTTTGCAGGTCAGTGTTCCAAGCTGAAAACAGAAGGGACTGCTGAGGATAATGGAAACAGAGCCACTGCTTACTAAAGGATACTGTGCTGCTCCCAACACCACGTAGAGGAGTGAAACAACTAACTTATGGATGAGGGTCTAGGAAAGAGGCCCAAATATAGAAACAAAGAAGAACCAACTGATCACCATTCCCACTATAATCAATACTCAGACATTCTGGGAATCTGTCTTTACTGCAACTGTTTCAGTCAGGTGTCAGGGATTTAGCTTGTATGATTATAATTTTTCTTAAAAGCTTGTTAACTTTGCCACTTACACTGGCATAACCAACGTCTTTACCAAATTCATGTACACATTAATTTCTTAAGTTCTCTTGTGGAGAAGTTTGAATGGAGGAGCTGTGTTTCTCCCCCACCACCCCAAAGCAGGACAGAATATGTGAACTCTAAATCCTAATTTCAGGAAGCAGAACTCATACTGTTGGATTTTATCAATATAGGAAGCCTAATAAAATTAACTGACAGTTTTAAATACTGTAAACGGATTGTGTTGGCTTTATTTTGGGACTGGTGTACTGGCTTCTCTACACGAGTTAAGACATTTAAATTACTGATATGAACCTCTGTTTTACAGTAGACTTTTGAGGTATGGATCTAGTTTTAAAAAGTGATCATCTCGCCATCATGGAACTGAGTTTTAAAAAGTGTTTCTTCCTTTGCTTGCTGGTTTATGTTCAACAGGTCTAGTTAAGCCATTGTCTCTACTCACTCCAGCCAGTATGTTTCAAGCAATGATAGTTTAATCCAAGTTTCATTTCCTGGAATGATCTTCTTTCCCCCCAGTGTCTTGTGGAAACACAGTTCAGCCCTTGTAGCTGCGTTTGAGGTTTGGCAGCATTAAGGAGGTTTGCCATCATTGATGAATGGAGCCAACCTAGTAAAGGGTATTCAGGCCAATGAAGACTGATTTATTAGGATGGTTTTCAAGGCCAAGTGTTCAGTGTTGTTCATAGATAGGTAGCGATCAGGAACAGGAGATAAGGTAGAACATGCTGAAACGCTTAAAGATCCTGGTGGTAAAGATTTATGTGGCATTATTCAAGAGTGAAGAGAAAACTAGCAGACTGAAACTAAAAAGACATGAATTTGAGTAGATGTGAAGAAATAGTCGGGTTTAAATATTTGCTAGCATCTTAGTGAGTCATACATAAGCATATAAATCAAATAACAAATGAACCTAGTTACTTAACTGTCCTTATGGCTATTATAGAGGAACATTGCTTGAGGAACTGGATGCCATAGAGAGGGGGCTTGCATCAGTTTATCAAGAACTAAAAAGGTGGGCTGGGATGTGCTTTGCATTAACAGACCGAGCCCAACATTCATTTTGTGTGTGAATTTGAATAGCTAACACAGACCTTCGAGTTTCTAACTCAATTTGCTTCTGCCTTATTAGAGGAAAAGTTATGAGATGTAGTAGACTGATCGATAGATGTAAATGTAGTTTATTTTAGCTTTTTGAGAGAGGTTGCCACTATGCAGCCATGGCTGGCCTCAGACTCACTATGTACATGAGGCTTGCCTCTGTCTCAGTACTGGAACTAAAAGTGAGTGCCACAGTGCCCAGCATAGCTTCCATTTTTAACTAGTTTCTGAAACATCCAAACTTTGGAATGTCAGTTTTAGGACTGCTTCTCTAACGAGGCTTTAGTTGAATGTCCTCCATATTTATAATATGCATTTGTCTAAAAGGACCAATTATGCTACCTAGTTTAATTATATTCTTGAGTTAAAAGAGGGAGGAAACAGAAAGTTAGTGGTCTACCTGTTATCCATCTAGTGTGCAGCTGTGGTAGATGCACCATCAATCCAGTTGTTCTCCAGTTGTTTCCAACAGATCTGGCTGACAGGATGGTCATTAGATTTCTACACACTGTAAATTATTGACAAGATAGCACGAGGTTTTGTAAGAAACACTGATTTGTATTTCCTTTAGAAATGAGTCTTTCCTGCCTGATGAGCAAGCTATTCATTGTTCTATCTCTGTCAGAATCCTTTATCCAAATAGAAAACTTCATTGTTGGCAATTGGTCATCACCTTAACTATACCTTTGGTGTGGAACATGAGATACACTGCTAAGAGTTTTTCGGAAACTCAGGGATGTATGTGATTTGATCTGCCTTGTGTTTCCTACCATGTCAGCCTCTTTTTGAATGGTGTTACTGAGATAAATGTTGTTTATTCTCTTTTCTCATCCGGATCTGATGAGCTATTTCTTTTTCATTAAAAAAGCCTTCAGTGCATAGAACAACTTGATTTCTTGTTACATCCCCGTGATCCTGTCTCATAATCTATGGTATATGACTTTAAGTTATGCTGATGGAGTGGCTAAGGGTATGGATGTGGAGGCTGTCTCAGAACCGGCACAGTCCCGGAGTTCTACTGGAGATGTCCAGAGACAACTCTGTGTTGTGCAGGACTGGGAAGTTCGAAAGTACCATCTAGGGAACCATGTTTCAAAATGATGTCTAAGAAAGACTGTTCCACTACCTTGCTGTTGTTTTTTGTAATTTTCTTCAAACTGTTTTCACAAAACACAAAATGGAAAATCTAATTATAAAACACATGAATACAGAGCCATTGCTCATCGGACAAACTCAATGCTGACCACTTAGTGTAAAACTCACCTGCAAGCCCAGGGCTCTTTCATATAAGTATTAGCAATTTTTCACTTACTCATAGACTATAAATTAGTTGATGGTCCAATTAAGAGAGGATTGAAAACTTGGGGTTGGAGATAAAAACAATCTGAATACTACATAAATAATAATTACAAAAAATAAAGGAGAAATTCTCTGGAATTTTAAAGTCTTTAGGAAAATGGACCAGCTGTTGAAAATTACTTAGTAAATCATAATGTTGAATAATTAAGTTTAAAACACTATCCTTAAAAATCCACTTTAAATATTGAGAGACTACTGGAAAATGAGTTTAGTACAACAGCAATAACAACAAAGGAATCTACCTAGATAATCAGAAGGACAGGCTGAAAAGAAGAGATTTTAGACATACTACTTTGTGTGATGCATATATCATGGAAAAGCAAGAGGATAAAAGCTTGGGCAGTAGACAAACACTCTTTATCCCTTGGGGAACATAAGGTTCTACCAAACAGTCATGTCACAGTGCTTAACCTCCCTGTCAGGGCCTTGCTAGGTCACTGAAGCTATAACTGCATTTCCACACTGCTTTCTGGATGATGGGTCCTCATCCTGTCTTATTTCTTTAATGCAATAAAAGTTGGAAAGCAGCTATGCCTGCGCACAGCAAATCCTGACTTATTCACACCAGATATGTTTCATGTTTACCCAGAATAATTGATGGGAAAACAATTGCCCAGCCCAACTTTATCACACAGTGAAAGGCTCTAGCATTAAGCTATGCTAATTAGATAAACTCAGAAAGTGAGTAATTCCCTAAAATAAACTTGTTCAATTTGTCTACGCCTAGATAATTGCTTCTTTTTAGGATGAAGTCCTATAAAATAACCCACAGAACAAGGCTGCAGCTAGCATTGAAATTTCAGATTAGTATCGTTTTCTATTCGTAAGATGAAAGCAATGATATATATTTTGTAAGTATTTTAAGTTTTAAGAAACTCTGTATTAAATTACATGGTTGAGACTACGTTTTCCATAACAGCCAGCTACATGATGTGCTGTCGTGGATAGCTGATCACTTACAGTGAGTCTGAATCCATTCAGCTCCAAGGAGCAAAAATGCCTACTGTCATTCAGATTTCTTAATAGCCTCTAAGACTTAGGACTTTATCAACAAATGACTTTTATGTAACTATAATTTGATTAGATTTAGCAATCAATGCTACTCATACTTCTCAACTAGTGATTTCACTAATCATTAATTAATAAATTATCAAAATAACTTGATATGATCTTAACCTTGTCATATTTATGAAAGTAAAAATTTCCCTGCTAAGCCTTATGCATTTGGATGGGAGGATCCCACAAACTCCTCTAGTACCCTGAACAGTCTCTAGTGGTCCAGAGACCACCATACTGAGAACTTGTACATAAGGTGAATACCCTTTGGGGAACTATGAGGGTTCCTGAGTGCATAGTGTAGCTCAGGAAACTCATCAGTATGTATTAAAACTGCACAGGGAAAACTGTCAGGCTTCTGGAGGCAAGCAACATATCAAAGAGACAAACTACCTGCTGCCGGGGCTTGGGCCGACATGAATATATATCCAACTGTGGGAAATATGGCCAGACCCAACAGTGAAAAGGATGCTGAGCTCTGACATAGTGCATGACTGATTATAGGCATCCCCTTCCCCTCCCCCTCGAGCTGCTAAGAAGGCTGGTCCCTGGACAATAGCATATATGATAAATCTGACTTCACAGAGCATAAAATGCCTGCTCTCATTCTGACACTAAAACGAGTAAATCATTAGACATCATCTATATTCACAGAAAACCTCAAGGACCTTTCAAAGAATGTGTAAAGAAAGACTGGCACAGAGCAGTCTGCAATTTTGTGATTTTAGTAACACAGAAAAGAGAAAATGCCTTAACCGAGAAAAGAGGCAAGTTCTGTTGTCACGAGACTTTTCCTGGGGATGTGAATAAATTTCTATCTGTTCACCCCAAGTCGGACACTGATGAAAGACCAAAGTAAGGATTCCATCCTCATATATCTTGGTGGACCAAGTTTAATGGGTTTGCTTATGGATTCATGAAAGAGGGGTTAGTTACAGGAATGTGGGTAACTGTAAAAGTGCTGTATCACAGCAAAGTACCAGCATGATCCAAGTTCGTGGAGACCAGTCACGGGTTCCAACTTTCACTAAATCCTACATCTTATGCTTCCAAACATTTCCCAAGATAACTTATATCTGGGAAGGGCAAGAAGGAAGAAGCAGAAATACCATATGAGTGGTAGGTGACCCCCTTCTCCCTCTCTTTCTATTAAGGAATGGTGGTCATTCCATGATCCTTTCTATAGGCTTAAGTAATGCTATCTAATTATTTTTGTTTTATTTCCATGATAGAAACACAATATTTTTCTCTATTCCAAGGTGGTAATGGGAAGATTATATGATGTTGAAGGGAAATCCATCATATAACACATGCTTATGCATGCCATGAGACTAAATGTCTAGATGTAAGGCGACAACGTAGCTTAAAGTGGAATTCATAGCAATAGTTTAGAATCTTAGAGTGATTCCATATTGACCAACCTTCCAGCTACAATCTGTAAACACATTTATCACCCTTTTTGAGCATAGGCTTGATAGAATATGTAGTAGAAGGGCCACTTGTTTGTTCCTGGCTGCTCAGCCCTGAAAAAAAACACACAGAAACTGTATTAATTAAATCACTGCTCGGCCTATTAGCTCTAGCTTCTTGTTAGCTAGCTTTTACATCTTAATTTATCCCATTTCCATTATTTTATATTTTTCCACAAGGGTCATGGCCTACCGGCAAGGTTTCAACATGTCTGTCTCTAGTGGCTCCAAGACTCCTCCTTCCTTCTCCCGGCATTCAGTTGAGTTTTCTCTGCCTATCTCTATTCTATCCTATCAGGCCAAGTGAGTTTCTTTATTAACCAATGGTATTCACAGCATATAGAGGGGAATCCCACATCACCTCCCCCTTTCTGTTTAAATAAAAAGGGAGGTTTTAACTTTAACATAGTAAATTACACACAACAAAACAAGTATCAAGTAAGAATTATAGTTATAATATTTATATCTACTTTATCTTTTATAATAATTAAGGAAAACAATAACTATATTCTTCAACTCCATGGAAGACTCCACAAAGATATACCATTACATAAGTAGATAGAAAGTGCGTTATAAGCAATTTCCAAAACTCTAGAAATGACAAAGACATCTCATTGCCTGGGCAGTCACCCAAAGTTCTTTTGTACCTTTGTGGGCACCCATCTTCAGCCTACTGACCCATAATATCCCAGACTTTTTTACGAAGTTGGGAATTTCAAAGACAGTCACACCTTATTATTAGCAGTTTGTCAGTCACTTTCTTCTGTGTCATCCAGAATGTCTAGCAGATTCTTTCATGAAGCAGGAACCCAGAAGGACTGTCTCACCTTCTTTAGGCAACTTCAGGAGTCATTTTTCTGTGGGTCCTGCATGCCCAGTTCATACATCATACCATCAAGCAGTCCAGGCAAGAACAGTTTCTTGCCTAAATGGCTAGCCAACTCCATGAGGAGCCTCTTCAATGCCTGTCATCCTCTTGAAGTAGATTGGTGCTGCTAGGAGCAGACGTGTCTCATTGTCATGAAAAGCCCTAAGTTTTTAAACATTTTAAGTGCCATATTCTGTAGTCTTTGAAAGGTTTGGAGAATGCCTATCCATCTGAAATACATCTCTGTAAGTATAGAAAACCTAACTAACATAACTACAAGCTTGGCTATTATAGATGATTATCTATTAACCTATATTTTTAATTATGCAATGCATTTTAAATGAGCTGCACAAACACAATACCTTAATCAAGAGCAGAAATATACATATAACAAAACTGACCTAAATTTGTATCAATAAACCAAGATCCATACCAATGCAAATCTCTATATCATATCCCTCTTTAAATGTAAACATTTATAAACAATATTTGGGAATTTGAGCATAGTTCTCAACAAACTACTTCCTTCTGTTTAGGTGTGTTTATTTTGAGGTGTGTTCAAGGCAATCTTTCAGGGGGTCTTGGATCATCAAACTGCATTAGTCTGGAAGGATTCTACAGGTTCTCATCCTCTGTGGAAACAAAAGAAGAACCTCTTTTCCAAAGCAACATAACCTTAGACCCATATTTTGAAGTCAAGAAACCTTTAAAATATCTATGCTGGTTTAGCTTAGCAGCCCATTCAATAAAATGTCTCTCTGTACTTAGCTCATTCACAGTCAAAATATTCAAAGAAAACACAATAATATTCATAATCCAGAATCTCTGTGTATTTTCCATCTTTATGTGGTTTATTATATTTTTATTCTATTACTTTTAATATTTATTTTATTATCTTTACTTCTTTAATCTATGACTGCCTGTACTCTGTCTCTTTAAAGACTTTATTTTTTTCTAAAACATTTATTTTCTTTTATGACTCTCTATACTCTTTATTTTCTCTCTCCTAAGCCTACGTACATTTTTAAAAACATACTGTGACCCATTTAGAGGTCTTTTATGTCTGAATTTGTCTTTCTTGTGTATCTGAATTATGTTTTGACTATGAGCACATTTTTAATGCTAAGTGGGCATGGCTAAGACCAACTCCAACATGGTGGAGACATGTTTGCTGCTTCTGAGAGCCATGCACATTGCCCCATTTTTGGGCACTATGTTGCCATTAAGCAAGTTATAGCACTCTGATCCCAAAATCCATTTAAATGTTCCATAGCTGGATCTCATCAGCATTTGTATGGGAAGCATGGCCCAGGAAGCCACCATTTCAAAATGGCATGGCTTTTTTTTCTGCTATTACTGAATCAGTAAGACCTCTCTTAAAGGAGCCACAGTGTGCCACCAGCAAGCAAAGTCCATTCGGGGAAAAATGCAGCTAAACTTTGTTTTTTAGTGTCTAGAATTCCTTTTCAAGCTTTCTCGGGTTTTATGTAGATATAGTCAACCATGCTGAAGTACCAATTTGTAGTAGGGAGGCTGCTAGTTAGTTCCTGGCTGCTCAGTCCTGAAATAACCACACAGAAACCATATTAATTAAATCATGGCTTGGCCAATTACTTAAGCATATTGCTAGATACCTCTTACATCTGGAATTAATCCATATTCATTATTTTCTATTTTACCACAAGGGTTATGGCCTACTGGTAAGGTTTCAGCATGTCTGTCTCTAGGGCTCCATGACTTCTCTATGACTCCACCTTCCTTCTCTCAGCATTCAGTTTAGTTTCCCCCACCTAGCTCTGTTCTACCCTATCAGGCCAAGTGAGTTTCTTTATTAACCAATGGTATTCACAGTATACAGAGGGGAATCCCACATCAAGAATAAACTCAGAATTGTAATGCTCACTTAGAGTTAGCATGGATCCAAGCTGGATATTCAATACATCACAATTAAGACAGTAGAACTGGCTTGTGGATAACCAAATGGGATGACCACCATAAATGTTCTGTGTTTTAATGCCTTGGGTCAAACACAAAATTCTTTGATCTTAGCTTGTTGACATTTTGGCCCCCTTCCCTATCTTGTGCTACAATGAAGTTGTAAGAAGCCATTTCTATACTCTACAAAGAAAAACTTGACAAGACATCTCTGTTTAGAATGATTTCTGTGGCTAATCTTCTAGATATATTTTGATTTCCACTGTAGAGAGATGTAGACATTTAGGTAACCTCAGAAAACTATGCAGTTTCCAAGACTCTGATTCTAGAAACATGTTATCAGTGTATGGTTTTAATATTTTCTTATATTTGATGGTACAATCTCTCTCTTACTGAGATCTTGTATTTCTTCTAATGTTTAATATTTTCTTCACTTTTATTCCTTTCTATTTTAGAAAATTCTTAGGAACTTAGCATAAAGCACGTGATAAATGAAATGAAAGTTTAGGCTGGGGAGTTAGCTCAGTTGGCAAAATGCTTGCCTTACGAGCATAGTGACCTAAACTTAATTACCAAAACCAAGGTAAAAATGTGGGTGTGGTAATGCACACTTGTAATCCCAGTTTTGGGAAAATGAGGACAGGCAGGTTTCTGAGGCTTTTTGTTGACTTGGCCTGCTTGGTAAGCTGCAGGCCAGAGAGAGGCCTTACCTCAAAAGAACAAGTAGCAAATTCCTAAGGAAAGATGTCTGAGATTGTCTTCTGGCCTTTATGTGAGCACATATGAATGCTTACCTACACGCACACATAGATGCATACACACATAAGTTAAATAAAAATGAAAAATTGGTATTCTACACATTTAAAAATATATGTGTAAGACAAGAACAATAAAACATGCTTGTTGATATAAATTGCCAGCTATAGAAGTTTGTCAGAGAAAAACTCAGCAATCCATTACCAGAAAATGGAATAAAAAGATCTTTAGTGTAATATAAGTAACCCTAGTGTTTCCATAAGAGATAGTTACTATTTTCTCCCAGAAAAATAAAAATTAAGGTTGACATTAGAAAACATGAAATACTTAAATGAGCATAGTAAAAGAGGAACTCATGATTCTTTGCATTACGAAGACCATATATCTTAAATTTGTGAACAAAGAGAACTAAACATTATGGTGTGTTAGGGGAAAATGTTCTTGACTCTGAGTCTAAAGCATTGCTTTTATGGGTATGCTATGTAAAAGCTCAGATGAATGAATGCCTTTGAGAAGATAGACTATAAAGTAAAGGATCGAACAGGCTTCCACATAACAGTTCTAAAAGATTTATAGCAAAATGCAAGTGCAAAGAACATCAGTAGGGAATGAAGAAATAGTGACTGTTGAACAGGCACATCGCTTGAGATCTGTAGGGAAATAAGAGCATCAAAAACAAAAGTCAGTGAAAAGCAGAATAATATAAAAGTAAAAATCAAACGGTTGTAGATTGCCTTCCAATTTATCATAGAGAAAGCACTTTGCCACATAGGCAAGGATGGATGTTCTATTTGCCACTTTGGAGGAAGAATGCATTGTGAGCACACCAGCTTCTGATCAACCAAGCTGTCCTATAAAACTCTCTGCCAGATTTTAAAACAGCAATGGTTCTCAATTGAAAGTATCAAAAGAAAGTGGGCTAGAAACCATAAACCTGTGGTCGTTTAAGATGTAGAGAATCACACCGTGCCCTGAGACTCATATCGTACAGTTGCATGAATGCCTGCAGCACACACAGGGAGGTCTCACTTGTCTGAAAACAAAACAAAACCCTCAGTAATGATGAGAGCAAAGGTGCAAAGAAACTCTATGTGCCCACAACAGTGTTATCCCTCAGCAATGCAGCAATGTTATCCCTCAACCTTCCCAGAAACCCACTTTCTTCATCCATGCCCTTATGCTTAAAAGTTCCATAACCGGCCAAAACAATGCCACCAGCTACGTTCACTTTTAAACACTCGAGACTGCTGGTAAAATTTCATACCCAAACCATTACAGTAAGTCTGTTACATTGGAGGGATTTAACTGGAAACTGAGTTAATATCTTATTTGGGAAGTATCAGATAGAATAACTTCATCAACACTAATCAAGTTGATTGGTTTATGAAGCATGTCCAGCTTTTTTACATGGCTGCTGATATCTGAACTCTGCCCAGCAAGTAATCTTAAACACTAATCTATCTCTTCAGTCACTGAAGTCAGATTTTAATTTTGTTAGAGCTAATCGAAGCACAGAATCAGGTTCTGAGTGTTCACAGGGAAGAAACCTGTTGATCATGTCTGTGCTGTCAATGATGGATGCTCATACATCCCCTGTAGCAGTACCACAGCCCAGCATGGACTATCTCACCTTTTTCATTGTTGTTGGCAAGAAGCAATTTGATAAGAAACCTTTTAGGCAAGGCAAAGTTGAAGTTAACCATGAAGATAACATTTTATCTTTTACTAGTAGAATTATATTACTAATGAAGAGATGACAAGTAAGGTACAAAGATATTCTGTTTGTAATTATGTTAAAAGTATGTCTATCTTCATACATAATACTGTTTGGTTTTTGTCAACTGGACACAACTTAGGTCATCCCGTTCCTGGGATCCTCAGTTTAAAACATGATTCCATCTGATTGACCCGTAGACAAATATATGGGGTATTTTCTTGATCCATGACTGATGTTAGAAGATCCAACCCACTGTGGGCAGTGTCACTCCTCAGAAGTTAGTCCTGGATTCTTTTTGTATTATTGCCCTTTTCCTTTAAGGTGTTCTTCGAAAACTGCATGCATGTATACAGTGTATCTTGATCATATCCATCGCCCCCATCACTTCTATTCCCTTGGAAAACTATTTTTCCATTTCATAAAATTTGTCACTTAATATATTAAAAGTTTTCTAAATGATGAGACTTTGTTTTTAAAATGAGCTACATCATCCCAGTTGTGTGCCATTAAAGCTGTTAATATGAAAGAATAGACAATTAGCAAAACAAAAGTAACTAGTAACATTTGAACAGACTATCTGTACTTATGTGTGCTTGTGCACAGAGGAGGACCGTGAGGAAGAAAGAGGGAAGAGCTCCTGAGCTTCTATCCTGCATGAAACCTCAGATCACAAGAAAAGAGACTTGAAACTCTTTTGCAGGATTATGAAATTAGATTATCCTCTGTAGTCCTGGCTAGCTGGGATATCCCCCATAGTATAACTAGATGGAGGAAAAAATAAAGCTGTTCCTCTCTGAGGAAAAAAAAGAAATGTCGTGGAATGAAAACTGTATTGTAAAGACAGCAATGTGATTTTATAAAAGCTAGTTATCACAAGCTGGAAGATGGTCAATTTATTAAAAAAAAAATAAGACAGAGAATGCTAGAATTGGAAAAATTTAAAAAAAAAGTTGCTAAGTTAACAAATTATGTCATAAAATGTAAATCAATTTGACTGTGTATTTCTCATTTCAGAAGAAGTTAAACTATTCACTTAAATAAAATAAAAACAATCTTATACTACCAAAAAACATCAAACTGAGCAAACTATGGAGATCAAATCAGTAAGCAGTGTTCCTCTATGGCCTTTGCTTCAGTTTGTGCCTCCAGGTTCCTGTCTTGAGTTCTTGCCTTGGCTTTTCTCAATGGAAGACTGTGATCTGAAGTTGTAAGATGGAAAGAACTGTTTCCTTCATAAGCTGCTTTTGGCCATTGGTTTTTAATGCAGAAAGAAATTAAGATGAAGCACAATTTATTGGTTATCAATCTGGGACAACAAATTAGCTGTGAATGATTCTGACAAAAGATCACCATGCATCTCATCGAAATTTATAACATATAAACACATAAATATGTATTCTTATAAGTGTTTATGTTTATTGTAAAGGCATCAAGATCAAGTCCTTGGTAAGTGTAAAAACATCATTTAAAAGCTGGTGAAAGGGACCAGTCAGTGTTTGCCATACAAGCATGAAGAGTTCCGAACCTCTGTACCCACAAAGTAAATGTTAAGGTTGTAAGTGTGTATCTGTAATCCTAGCATTGGGGAGAAACAGAAAGGACGATCCTGGAGATGTCCTTCAGGCAGTCTAGCCAATCATTGACTCCAGGATCAGTGAGAGACTCTTCTCAAAAATTAAATTAAATGTGGAGAGGGATAAAGACAGACAGGCACTCAATTTTAAACTCTGGCCTCTGTGTATTCATATGTATATACACACACACACCACAACACACCCACTTTCCACAAAATTTAGAAATTTAGATCATGTGACAGAAGGAGAAATAAGTTATTATGGTGATAATTATCAAGGTTTAGAAAAATTTTAACACTGTTTTTGGGCTTCAGTTTGGCTAATATTTCCAGTACTACTGATCATATTAAAATAAATAAGGTAATTTTTGCTGTGAACAAATAATTAGGGATGTTGTATTAGATAAAAACAAATCGAAAATAAAGATTTTTGGCTTCTGTTTTTAAGTCTTTCATTAGGTTGTTTATATCTTTAGCCAAGATATGTATTTCTCATTTATCAGTGAAAGCCCTTCAATTTTAAAATTTCATGTTATTTCAGGGTACATTATGTAGAAGGTAAACCATGTTCTTTTATAGATTTTCAATTATATTTAAAATTCTATGTTTGTATTTAGTACCAAGAATAGTGTTGCACATGAGCCCAGGGCATTTCAATTTCCTCCTCCTTCCAGAGGACATGAAAAGCATTTATCTCCACCATGCTTAATATCAGTTCATAATTTGAGGCCAGGAAGCTAATTAGTCTATTATGCTATTAGAGTTATTCGGATGTAATTATATGTATGACAGAAAGGGTGTGTACTTTTCTTAAGGCAATGGGACACTGAATCCTCAAATCATTTTTATGAAAAAAAAAAAAAGCAAGCAAGACATTTGGAAAGTGCGTGGAGTCCATTAGATCAACCCGGGTGCCTAAGTGTGCCACCTCCCGTTTACTGCATCCAAGTGGAAATAAAGAAAATGGCTAAAGGACCACGGATGGAGCATCCACGGTCATTTAAGAATGTTGCTGACTTTTAAAATGTACTGAGAAACGCCATTAGACACTGCATTGGCCTCTGAGGGAACATTCATGTGACACAGACTGCTTGTAAAACTCTCTTTTTGGCATAAGAACTTTCTGAACACATCCAAAGGGAAGGCGCTTTTCCCTATCTAATAAAGCAGTGCAGTTTACTCAAGAATTCGACAGGACTGGACTTAGAGGAAGCTTGGAATTTCTAGGGGAGTTCTTTCAAAGCTTACTGTGGGGGCTGGGGAATGGCAGAGCAGTACAAGAAAGAAGGCTTAGCACAAGGTGGTGGTGGCCAGGAGCCAGGAGAACACATTTCACAGCCTTTTATCCATGAGTGCTCCTCTAACCACACCAGATGGGGAGGCTTCATCAATGTCAAGCCTGCTGTTATCATTAGAAATTTCCTCATCAGTGGGTTTGGGGCTGATATCTCAGCTACATATGAGCATCAGACAGGAGAGCTATCCATTTCAAGACTCAGTAGCCTCATCCATTAGAAAGCAATGCTCCAAACGGGAGGTCAGCAGGTGCATATGGAACAGGGGAGGTGCTCTATACCTCTGAGGAAATTCCGTCCTGTCTGTGAAGATTTGACCTAGAAATATGCATAGACATGGAATATTTACCCTGGTGTGAGGAAAGGTGATGTATGATGTGCTAATATAGGAGAACTCTCAAAGGACATTCAGAAGTACTCTTATTTAGAGTAGGGTTTGTAGTTAAATGTATGCATATATCTGTAGGTTTTCAGAAAAAAAAAACTGTTCCATGAATGAGTCCATTCTAATATGTTCATGAATTCTTTACATATGTATATGTGGGTCAAGTCTGCTTTAGTTGCCTGTGCCATGGCAATGAGAAGAAGCCTCTGTTCTCATGGTGTGAGAATGGACTTTTCCCTGTATTCCTGGTGTAAGAGTAGACATTTCTCTGTCTTCATTCTGTGACAATTGACTTTGACAAAAAGGAAATTTAAAATGTTTGACAAACTTCCTGGTTAAAAGAATTTCACTCTGGTATCTGAAGGGCAGACACAGTCAGTTATACTCGTGAAAAAATATTCTAGATGAAAATAAGGGTCTTAAAGGGACGAAGTGTG
The DNA here is from genome assembly GCA_004026605.1 of Ondatra zibethicus. NCBI lineage: Eukaryota > Metazoa > Chordata > Mammalia > Rodentia > Cricetidae > Ondatra > Ondatra zibethicus. The sequence continues at coordinate 22,603 of PVIU01024443.1, forward strand.
TTACAGTTTGTGAAATTTTTAAAAAATTCTATTTGAGTGGGAAAGTCAAAAATATTGTTTTATGTTATACCTATAGATAGGGGAAAGATTATATGATATTTTGGGGTTACCTAGAAGGAAAGTAGTAGTTTCTAGAGAGTGTTATTAAGTAGCTGAAAGATTACAAATAAAAGAGATACAAATTATATCATTAAAAAGAGTTTTCAACTTAATATGCCATGCTTTGTTGACCCCCATGGGAGGCCTTATCCTTTCTGAGGAGTGGATTGGGGCAGTTAAGAAGGGGAGGAGGTGGAAATTTTTAATGGTATTATTTATAAAGCAATAAAAATTATATACATTAAAAAAGAACTAAATAAAACAAAGAAAGAAAGAAGGAGGTAGAGGAGAGAATGGTAGGAGAGGAGTGAGGGGAAACTGTGCTTGATAGGTAAAACAAATTTTAAAAATTTAGAAAAAGAGTTCTTGGCCAGTGAGCTCACTCAGTGAGTTAACATGCTTGATGGTAAACCTGATAGGGTCCATGTGGTAGAGGGAGAGAACTGACTTCCACAGGATGTACTCTGGAGTTCAAAGGCATGCTGTGATGTATGCACATGGACACAAGCACACACACCCACACATGCACACAAAATAAGAGACAATGAAAACAGTAAAGGTTTCTTTTGTTTATGATATGAAAGATTAGATTGAATAGGGCAAGTGGAAGCCAGGTATGACTGTAACAGTCATCTTTGTTAGAACAAAGTGACCTGGGCTGGGTTGCAATAACGTGATTAGGAAGAAGTAGCAGATTCTAGTATTATTTAGACAGTAGAACTAAACACTGTTGTGCAGCAGCTTCCTCTGAGGTTAAAAGCTTCCATATTTGGAGGAAGCTTCTTATAATACAAGATATAAAGGGAGGTAAAACAACAGGACATTTTTTTATTGATTTTGTTGATTTATATATTTTTTCTCTGCTCCCCTCCCTCCCTCTCTCTTCCCCTTCTACCCTCTCCCATGGTCCCCATGTTCCCAATCTACTCAGGAGATCTTGTCTTTTTCTACTTCCCATGTAGATTAGATCCATGTATGTCTCTCTTAGGGTCCTCATTGTTGTCTAGGTTCTCTGGGACTGTGAATTGTAGGCTGGTTTTCTTTGCTTTATGTCTAAAAGCCACTTATAAGTGAGTACATATGATATTCATCTTTCTGGGTCCAGGTTACTTCACTCATGATGTTTTCTAGATCCATCCATTTGCCCATAAATTTCAATAGGTCATTACTTTTTTTTTCTGTGTAGTACTTCATTGTGTATATGTAGCACATTTTCCCTATCCATTCTTTAGTCAACGGTCATTTAGGTTGTTTACAGGTTCTGGCTATGACAAACAATGCTTCTATGAACGTAGCTGAGCACATATCCTTGTTGTACGATCGAGCATCTTTTGGGTATATACTCAAAAGTGGTATTGCTGGGTCTTGAGGAAGGTTGTTTCCTAATTTTCTGAGAAATCGCCATACTGATACCCAAAGGGGCTATACCAGTTTGCAGCTCCACCAGTAATGGAAGAGTGTTCCCTTTACCCACAACCTCTCCAGCATAAGTTGTCATCAGTGTTTTTGATCTTGGCCATTCTTACAGGTGTAAGATGGAATCTCAAAGTTGTTTTTATTTGCATTTCTCTGATGGCTAAGGATGTTGAGCATTTCCTTAAGTGTCTTTCAGTTATTTTAGATTTCTCTGTTAAGATCTCTGTTTAGGTCTGTACCCCATTTTTTTATTAGATTCTTTGTTCTTTTGATAACAAATTTCTTGAGTTCTTTGTATATTTTGGAGATTAGCCCTCTGTCTGATGTGGGGTTGATGAAGATCCTTTCCCTCTCTGTAGGTTGCTGTTTTGTCTTGTTGACTGTGTCCTTTGCTTTACAGAAGCTTTTTAGTTTCCAAGAAGGTCCTATTTATTAATTGTTTCTCTCAGTGTCTGTGCTCCTGAGATTATATTTAGGAAGCAGTCTCCTGTATAAATGAGTTCAAGTGTACTTTCCGCTTTTTCTTCTATGAGGTTCAGTGTGGTTGGCTTTATATTAAGGTCTTTGATCCATTTGGACTTGGGTTTTGTGCATGGTGATAGATATGGATCTATTTTCATTCTTCTACATGTTGATATTCACTTATGCCAGCACCATTTATTGAATATGCTTCTTTTTTCCATTTTATATTTGTTGTTTCTTTGTCAAAAATCAGGTGTTTGTAGGTGTGTGGATTAATATCTGGGTCTTTGATTCAGTTCTGTTGGTCCTCCTGTCTGGTTTTATGACAATACCTGGCTGTTTTCAGTACTGTAGCTCTGTAGTAAAGTTTGAAATCAGGGATTGTGATGCCTCCAGAAATTCATTTATTGTATAAGATTGTTTTGGCTCCTGAGGTAGGTTGATTCCCAATTTCCTGAGAAACACTGATTTCCAAAGTGGTTGCACAAGTTTGCATTCCCACCAGCAATGGATGAGAGTTCCCCTTACTCCACATCCTCTCCAGCATAGGGAATCATTGGTGTTTTGGATTTTGGCCATTCTGACAGGTGTAAGATGGTATCTCAAAGTTGTTTTGATCTGCATTTCCCTGATTGCTAAGGAAGTTGAACATGACCTTAAGTATCTTTTGGCCATTCGAACATCCTTTGTTGAGAATTCTCTATTCAGATCCTTACCCCATTTTTTAATTGGGGTATTTAGAATTTTAATGTCTAGTTTCTTGAGTTCTTTGTATATTTTAGAGATCAGACCTTTGTCTGATGTGGGGTCAGTGAAGATCTTCTCCCATTCAGTAGGTTGCCTTTTTGTCTTAATGACTGTGTCTTTTGCTTTACAGAAGCTTCTCAGTTTCAGGAGGTCCCATTTATTAATTGTTGCTCTTATTGTCTGTGCCCTTGGGGTTTTACATAAGAACTGGTCACCAGTGCCCACATGCTGCA
>PVIU01024444.1:0-23332 GCA_004026605.1 Ondatra zibethicus
TTTTTTTAATAAGAATTCAGTACCGATTAGATGATCAACAGTTGACAACCCACTTTGAATCTATACATCTTATTGTTGTGTATCTGAGTTTTTAATTTCAATACAATAAATCTTAATTCATTCAAGGGATAGTTAAAGTAACGGACTATAAAAATGAAAGAAGATTTGAGAAACAAGCTGAGAAACGACTCATTTTGATAAGATTTTCTGTCATCCTGAATTGTAGGGGATTAATCTGAGAGGGAATAAGAACTATGGGTATCTTTTTTTTTTTTTTTGAAAGAGGTCAGACATATTTGTTAACCACATTTCAGGAAAGAGGATTCCTCACTTTATATGGGTTAAAATGTGGTAAGCAATAAAACCAGAAGAGACAGAAGTGCAGTTCTGGGGACATGTAGAATCGAAGAATTAGGACCAAGCTAGAAAGAAAAGGATACATACACATTGAGGACTGGCTAGATATACAAAGGAAATAGTAGATGTCTGTGGTGGTTTGAATGAAAAAAGCCCCCATAGGCTCATAGAGAGTGGCACTATTCGAAGCTTCTGCCTTGTTTCAGTAGGTATGGCCTCGTTGGGGGAAGCAGGTCACTGGGGTGGGCTTTGTGGTTTCAGAAGCTCAAGACAGGCCCAATCACTCTCTGTTCTTGCTCCCTGCAGATCCAGATGTTGAACTCCCAGCTACTTCTGTAGCACTATGTCAGCCTGTGTGTTACTGCCATTCTTCTTGCCATGGTGACAGTGTACTAAACCTCTGAACCTGTAAGCCAGCCCCAGTTAAATGTTTTCTTTTATAAGAGCTGCCATAGTCATACTGTCTTTTCACAGCAATAAACATTGACTTTATATCTTATAGAAGATAATGAGATGGGGAGAAGGTGAGGGTTGAGGACAACTTGAGGAAATGGGATAGTCGAGATGGAGGAAGGACAGATATGAGAGCAAGGAAAGAGATATCTTGATTGAGGAAGCCATTATGGGGTTAGCAAGAAACCTGGCTCTAGAAAAACTTCAGGTCATTCCACAAGGATGACCCAGGCTAGGATCCTAAGCAATAGAGGAGAGGGTGTCCGAACTGGCCTTGCCCGGTAGTCAGACTGATGATTATCTTAAATATCATTATAGAACCTTCGTTCAGCTCCAATATTGGAGCACTGAACTGAGCTCCCAAGGTCCATTTGAAGAGTAGAAGGAATGAGAATATGAGCAAAGATGTCAAGACCATGAAGGGTTCATCCACTGAAACAGTTTACCTGAGCTAATGGGAGCTCACCAACTCCAGCTGGACTGAGAAGGAACAAGCATAGGACCAAACTAGTCCCACTAATGTGGTTGACAGTTGGAGCAGACTGAGGGGCCACTGACAGTGGCACTGGAATTTATCTCTATTACATGTACTGACCTTTTGGGATCCTATTCTCTTTGAATGTATACCTTGCTCAGCATAGATGTAGTAGGGAGGGCCTTGGACCTTCCACAAAGCAAAGGTGCCTTACCCTCTCTTAGGATTAGAGTGGGGAGGGGTGGGAGGGTGTGTGGAGGGAATGGGAAGAGGGGAAGGAGTGGGAATTTGGATTGGTATTTTTTCAAAAAAAATAAAAAAGAAGATAATGAGATGATTTAAAAATTACCTCCTCTGAATGAGGGACATTCAACTGAAGTGATTACAAATATATATACAAACAAATATATGTATATATATTATGATTCATATGCATGCATACTTCTTTCATTACTTAAATTTTTAGATTGAACTAAAGCTTACTTTCTGGAAGTAGATTTTCCTTCCTTTAAAAGCAAGCATAAGGAGTACTAATGAAAAGAACAAGAAGGCTCGCTCTCGCCCTCTTCTTTTCGCCCCTGGCAGTACTGTAATAAGTGCCTATTAGTGTTTTAGTTGTCACCAGCTACTCATGCAGACTACATTAATTTTGTTGAAAATGGTCATTAAGACAGTTAATTATTTTTAAAGTGTTAACTGATTATTCTCTAAGCACTATGCATTCACTAAGTATTATTTCTTTTCATTAATTATATATAATTATCTAATTCCTAAAAGCAGATGAATTTTTACCATGATGTTCACTTCTGCTAATTTGGCTTACCAGATAATCCTTTGCACTAATGCAGAACCATACACTTGAGGGTTCAGAGTAACTCGATAACCCTTAACTTATTAATTCTAATGACTACTTGGTATCAGGATGAGACAATTTTTCTTGATAGTTTGATTCTTATAGTCACCATCAAGCTGACAATTGAATAATGCCTGAATAAACAAGGATAATAAAATCACATGTGGGAATTATCCTGCTTCCCAAGTGAAGGACTGAAAATAAACCACACCTGCGATTTAAATTACTCTGCTTATCCTGTAGAAAAATCTAACAGTTATAGTTTAAAGAAATACAGACACATATTAGCATAATTCACGCAGAAGTCCTTTTTCTATAGTCACCTGTTCTGTTTACATACACAAACCTGAATGTATTGAGTGAATCAGGAGGACACAGCTTGATGCTTCTCATTGATATAAAACAATGTTGTGTGAAGCATTTTATTCTCATGCTATTGGATAATATACTTTCTATTTCCATATACTTCTCTCTGTAAGTTTTATGTGATTTTTTAAATGATGTGCTTTTTGTAATCAGAGTTCATATGTTTTTCAAAGCACAATGTCTTTTTTATTTTTCTGTACTCCAATTCCCACTGATTATAATTTCTGCTTTCTTTTCTCTCAAATATCTCTTTTCATATAATAGACACTTAGAAGAAGATGCCCAAGAACACAGAATTTTTAACAGCTTGTGAAATAAAATAGGTGTTTAAGTTTTACAATTCCAGCCATTGCAGAAAATTAGGACACTTTCAAAAATTTCATGTCTTTATGATAAGTAGCTTAGATAAAGGATCAACTATACAAATACAGGAATTTTATGCAAATGGATGATGGAGTCTTAGTCTAGGGTAAATGGATAAAGGAAATTACCTATGAATGAAGACACAATGAATTACACACATGAGTTAAGAACACATCATTCTTAGTTGTTAGGCTCAGTACAGGTGACTACTACTGATTGCTATATAATAAAATCACCTTGGTCAAATTATAATGGTGGCATTCATCTCTTCAAGAAGCGAGCTGTTCTAGTCATGGGCAAAGCATTGAGGTAGGGGAAAGTTCTTTGATTCTCACACATATCCACATTCCTCAGAAAGGATTGAAGAAACAAAACACTTGGTGCAGTAGAACATTAGTAATTGAAATGATGTTTGTTTGAAATATTTTTCTAATAGTATTGCAATTTGCTGTTCTAATTTATTATTATGAATATTATAAGTCATTAGACATAGATTCTAATCCCAATTTGGCAAACTAGTTAACAGTGAAATCATAAACAGATGCTCATTTTCTACTCATTCTAAAGCAATGTTGTTGGAATTTATGATCTCTACGGTCTCTTCAAATTTAAAACTACTATTTTATTAAGGTTAAAATAACCATGTTGCAGCTATGATACTTTTAGAAAATCACAGAATTAGTCAGGCATGTTGCTAATATTTATAATCTCAGCATTTGTGATATCGAGAGAATAGGATTGCAAGTTCAAAGCCAGCTTGGCCAACATGGTGATTATAGGACAAGCCTGGGTTGCAAACCAAAACCTTATCTGTGAAGTTTAATCTTGATTATTAACTTTATGGGATGTGGAATCAACCAACAGACACATGTCTGGGAAGATCCGCTTATGTACCTCATGCTAACTGATTGTGCCAGTGGAGTTCCTGGCTGGGTGTGAAGAGAGGGGGTTCAACACTTATGACCTCAATTAATTCTTTCTCTTTAAGTATCCTGTTTCTAAATAAAGTCACTTTGAATATTAAGAACTCACATACAAATCTTAGGATGATACAATTTAGCCCTCAGCATTCCACTCTCCGGCTGCTTATATTCATGCTCTCTGTAATGTAATATGGATATGAACCTATGAGACTAGACAAACTATGTGCTTCTAAAAATATGATGATGAGACAGGCGTAGCATAGACATTTCCCTTTGAATATTGACAAATCAGAAAAAAGAAAAGAGTTCTGGGTCTTGATCAAGTTTGGAATTAGCAAGGCATGGCTCAGACACTGGGACCACTGGGTGGCAGTGTCATCTTGACAGCAGCCTGGCTCCAGGATTCTGCAGAGTGGATGTGGCAGTGGTCGCCAGGCCTGCCCCTCTGAATCCAGGAAGAAACAGTCCAGTCCCTGGGCCTGTTGTGGGTGGGGATGTTAGTCCTCCTGTTTTCTAAGGATAATACAATTGTCTGTCACAGAAAAAAAATAGAAGTCTGACAGCTTTCTTTTATTCCATATAGTTTCCTTTGTACCGTTTTTGTTACCAAAGCAGTGTTTCCTCTTGTATTACCCTTTCTAAAGCCTATTATTATAGGCTTCATGTGAATTGACTGGTTAACATCATGGCTGATCTGTTGATAGAATAATTTCTAACCACTTTCATGCTGCTTTTACAGGACTTGATTTTCAATATTTATGGGCTGAATGATTTTCAAATCTTCAAATTCAAGCTCTCTTTGACATAACAGTCCTGACTTTTATTTTCTTCTGTATTGTCTTTGGAATAACAGGGAAAACCCAACTGAATCTTTGATACTTCTCTTAGAAACAGCTCTTGTAAATGTGGAAAATCATTGCCAATTTAGCCTCCCACAAATGACAAAAGCATAATTCACCTGAGTTCTTGCCACTTCCTAACAAGGGTTATCTTTTTTACAAGTTTCTAACAACATATTTTTCATTTCTGCCTGCAACTGAGTTGAACAATGTCTGCTGCACATTGCCATGACTCTTTGCCATGACGGACTCTTCTACTATAACTTTAAGCCTAAATAAACCCCTTCTTCCATAAGTTGCATTGGTATTGTGTTTCAACAAACCAACAGAAAAGTAAGTATGGTGTCCAGTCCCAATGGGAACATCTACAATATAACTTCTGCACCTATGTTTGAGAGATCATTGTGGAAGAATGGACAGAAAGATTATAAGAGCCAGAAGACCAAGGAGGTTTCTTTAACACTGAGTCTTCTAGCAATATCAGAAGCTTCACCTGTAAAATCTCTTATTGTATGCAGTATTCAAGTTTCACTAGCAGTTTTTATTTTTTTTATTTTTCTATATGATCTACAATTTTTGGCTTAGACAAGTAAGCATTTGGTGAGGAAGAGAAAACAAAAAATTAAAGCAAAAAAGAAAGCATTTTTATAAAGAGAACAACACAACATTTTTAGAGCATGTGAGTAAAATCATTATTAAAACATAACAATAAGAAAACACAGGTATACAAATCACTTTCTTGGACAGTACAGAGACCTGTAACAGAGGCTGGGTGCCGTCTAGCATGCTGCTTTTCCGTAGGGACTGGAATACATGATGAGCTTTGGAGTACATCCAGGATCCCAATGTTGCTTACCACCTGGTTTTAAGGGAATCATTTATTCACTGCTCAACTTTTTCTCAGACTACAGAGACAAATAAATGGATCAACAGATAACAACCATTCATATGAAGACAGGTTCTTACTCTAATGTGGAACAGTTCTTCTCTTAGAAAACTTATCAACCAAAGTACACAAATTGAGTCTTGTTTATTTTATTGCAATTAGGCCCTAAGTGGACATTTTCCACACCATTCTTTAAGAAATAAACAATAAGGTAAGTTACTTTTTACAGTATTTATTTTTCCAATATGAAACTAATTAGTGAGCTCATTCTTTTAACATCTGTCCCAGTTGTTCAGGACTTATTTTTTCAACTGAGATCAAGGTCACTGTATAGAAAATAGAACTTAAGAATCTAATAATAATAATAATAATAATAAACCCACAAAGCATGTCTGAAGAATTAAGTAAAACTAATAAATAAGTCATTTTACCAGAGTGCAGTGGTCTTGAACTTCCTTTCCCTCTTTTCCACATGGAAGTTGTGTTGGTTAGTGTCAGTGGGAAATCTTACCCTAAAATGGAAATATATTAGCAATGAGTCAACCTCAAAGGGTTCACGATGAGTTTGAATAAGTATTCTGAGTTCAAAAGTCGGTTGGGATCTGAGTTAAACCCCCACTATCCACTAACTCAGAAGAAAGTCTCTGGACTGGCTTGGGTCCAGTATTGCATCATTATCTTTGGTTCCTATCAGGATGTTAGCTTCCAAGTTCCCCATATCGCTTAAGTTTAATATTTTTTCCATGCATGCTCACTGTGTGTTCCTTCTTTACAGACTCAGTGAAGCCAAAAATAAATTTACATACACAGAAGATTTGCAGGAATTAACAGTCTGTGTCAAGAGTCAAAACCACACTAATTTTAAAGCTTGATTTCAAGGGAATAGGGAAAACAAATGGAGGGCAAAAGATTGTATTTTATGACACCTTACAAAAATAGGTGGCAAGAAGTAAAAATAGCACTCAGCTAACTCATTATACACACTAAGTTACATTTGATAAAGTTTTATTTTTTAAATAAGTTATTAGCTCTTTGGTTTGCATTGCCAAGCACAATTAATCCATTATTTATTTCCCATTTTATCATAATCCTAAGTAATTTTTAAAAAATGACATGGGAGTTCAGACTTCTGGACATTGATAATCCTATTTCTAATCTTTAAGACATTCCTTATCCTATACCAGACAATGCTGGAAGCAGCTTCTCTTCATTCCAGAGTAATTAATTCTCTAGTCTTGACAACCCCAAATTCCATACTAGTGTGTAAAGAACTGAACATATGATAGAAAAATGGAAAACAGAACAGGCTCTTAAAAAATTCCTACAATAAACCGCACTGGTTGTTCTTCTAATTTTTTGGTGTAAATACAGTATTTGACTAAGAAAATTCTTATCAGTGCATGACAAAAGTAATTAAAAGAAATATTTCTACAATATTAACAGAATGTCAAATGTAATAACAAATGTTATTTGCTCATCACAGAGGGGATAGTGTGACTTTACAAAGGAGGAATCTGCCTGTCATTTTCTTAAGATAGTTCAATGTTAGTGCCATCTTGTAACATAAGATTATTAGCTGGGTTGTTCAAACAAGGTCTTTTTTGGATATTTCACGATGGAGCATGTGTGAAATGGTACAAAGTCCTACTAAGTTTGTTGAATGCAACAATAGTGTTCCCTCCTCCTTTCATTTTACTTTTGTTGACAGGGTTATACAATATAGCTCAGGTTGGCTTGGAACTCCCAAGCCTCCTGAGTGCTGGCATCAACAGTGGTGTCCTAGTATATAGAAAAATATTATTTTTAGAGAACGTGGATAGTTTGTCAGTGATAATATATATTTACTCTAAATTATTATACTTAAACGTAATTTAGCAATTTACAAAATTTGTGTCTGTGATACACACACATGCACACACACACACACACACACACACACACACACACAGAGAGAGAGAGAGACAGAAGAGAGATCTTAAAGAATTGGCTTTCATGATGGTAAGTTCTAAAATATATGAGTATATGGATATGCAACAGAAACATGGATGCATCTTACATCCATGTTGCAGCTGAAGTATTAAGTATCTACAGTCTGTATTCTTCCATAAATCCTTATGTGCACAGCAGGTAAGTTTTCTGTTCTTTTCAGGCCTTCCACTCAATTGATGAGGGCTAACGATATCATGGAGAGGGACCTGCTTTCTCGAAGCTCTTTAGATGCTAGCCTCATCCCCCTCAACACTTCGCGAAAACATCTAGAATAATGTTTGGCCACAATCTGGTTACTGGGGTCCAGAAAAACTAAAATATATAGTTAACCACCATGGTGGGCAAATTACAATTTATTAAGTTATTTTTCTACTTCTTTTTTTAGAAAATTAAAAATCCCCAACATGAAAAATTCAAGGTATCTAAATATTTATTCTGTTTATGAAACAATAGAGAGTTGAAAATATTTTCTTTCATTAACTGTGAGAAATTAAAAGAAAATTTCAGGAGAGCAGAAAATGTTATCTGTACTTACTATATCAATCCCAGTAAATGACATACAAAGCTCTTTTATAGCATTGTACAGAGAATAGGAAGAAAGAAAAGAAACAAACCCAGAGACTTTGATGCATAAAGAGGAAAAGCAGATGTGAGCAACGCAGTGGTTTAGCGCTCTGCTTCTCTTGATGCTGCATCCATGAGAGAAAATTGCTAACCCCAAAAAGCCCTCAATAGAATTAGAGAATATTTTTTTTTGAAAATTACAGTTCCGAATGAATTACTTCATTAAGCAATATTCTATCTGGACATCTTAAAGCAGGGTTGGAAATAGTATCTCATACTACATAGTTTGTAGTGCTTAGGCAAAATTTATTTTAATTATTTGAGTACTCTCCAGTAATCACAAAAAATTACCCAATCTATTTAGAATTCTTGGGAGCCAGCTAAGAGATAGTATGATGGCTCTTGAGATTTCTGACAGCTCAAGTTAGAGAAAAAGAAAAAAGCTGTTGTGGTTATGATAATAGCCAGTATTAGTGAATGAGTCTAAAATATAGTCATTCTTGTATCGAAGGCTTTCAGGGAAGATCTGGCATTGGAGTGAACTATACACACTAAAGTGTCATTAGTTGTTGCTGAAGCCACTGGTACAAGACAGCTAGATTTTCTCTCCTGACTTTCTTGGTCTTTCTTGTAGCAATACCCAACAGGGACCAAGCAAGCTCAGGTTCAAATGTAGCTTACTAATTTCTAGCTTTATGTCATGAAGAGCAGTAGAAAATTTTTACTATGAAACACATGTTCCTGATATCAGAGCACTTAACTAAGATTTTATTTGATCTCAAGTGAGCTCATGTTCTGTATGACATTGAAACAGCTATGGACATTGTTAAGTGCTGGTTTTGCTTCCATTATTTGTTTTCCTTACATTTCTTTTCCTTTCTATATTTACTGTGCCTTACCTCAAAATGGAGAAAAGGGTAGCTATAACAATATATAGAAACCATGTGATGAGCCTGGTATGGTGAAAAAATGTTTGCAAATCCAACACATTCAAGAGTCTGAGCAAGATAATGACTGGGCTATACAGCATGTATCTATCTGTGTACGAAAAATTATAGGATGAATAAAAGCTTGGGTGAAAACGCAAGTGTCAATTTCTATTCTGAGAAATGTACTTTCTGAACAATACAAATGCCTTTATGGCAATTGCTTAGCAAAACTTCCTCTCAAAGTATCAAACATAGGTGAAAATTGCCTGTATATACAAGGCTATGCCCCAAGACTTCAACAACATCTTTATATTGAGACCTAGAAGGTCTACTTCACTGTATCTTGTTTCTTATTTCGGTGTAAACTATTGGCCCCTCCTCAACTGTAAAGTTCTCTGTGTTTTGTCTGTGATTTTGAGTGATAACGAATACAACTACACATTCTGTGGTCACATAGTTGTAGAAGAATGCTATATATCATTTATCACACACATCTATGATGTTGGCTTTGATAATTATAAATGCAATTTACTTATAGATTTTCATAGACACTCAGGTGTATTGATATGATATTTTGTAAAATTATACATGCTGAACAGAAAAAATCATAGGACAGTGGATATGAAGGTTACTTTTATGTACTTTAATTTATAAAGTCATTGGGAAATGACTTGCCTTCTTCTGGGTTAAGTCTGTTAAGCAGTGGCAACTATGGAGGAAACTAATGCTTGAGTTCTAGCTTTTTGACAGCAATGATATTTTAATAAATACTTAAAATATCTCTGTGACATAGATATCATTTTCTTACATCAGAAAAGTAATATTAACATTGAGAAAAATGGGAAAAGGAAAGAACAATGCCACAAAGTAAGTGATATTAAGATTGGATCCTGTTATCCACTTTTTGGTTGAAGATAAAATAAATGATATAAATAATGATACTTGTAGAATATAAACATATATGTATGTATGTAGATTTGATGTAATTTTTTCAATTTTTCTTCATTACTTTGTATAATGAAGGATGTTTTTCAAATCTCCTATTAGGTGGTATGTAGCAAACCTTAACATTAATATTGAATTCTCTAAGAGAAGGAATTGTCCTTCAACCAATTTTGTTTGTTATGAATTATTTTATTTTTTTCACTTGGATAGAAATCATTCGAATAATCACTCAGTTTTCACTTTGGATGCTCATTAATATGATGTGAAAGTGTGTTTTATCCTCTGGAAAAATAGAAATGCCTCATTCAGTCAATTGTTTCTATGACTACATCATATGTAGAGTAGAGTGGTTTACATGCACTGGTCAACTCTATTTTGAAAATATGTTCTTTAATTGAATTTGTATGCTTTGTACTTCATGATTCTTTTTCATCTGGGTTCCAGCAATGGTGAGTGTTTTCATGCGTATATCAATAGATTTTTCCTGAAGTAAAAAGATGAATTTTCAGATTAATTGTTAATATTGGATGGAAACACTGCTGTCTGTTTAGTTTTTGTATTTCTAATTACAATCCAAACCACTTGAAACAGGTTCTGTTTTCATTACTGTCATGATTGTCATATGGTGGTCACTCTGTAAAGCCAATAACGTGATTATTTAGCAAACATTATTATTTAATGGTTCCTCAAGCTTTCCTATGACTATTGACATAGACTATTTCATATACCATGAGTAACTTTCTTTTAATGAGTTTCCATAATATTTCAAAAAGTGAAGTAAAGGATGAGAAAGAGAAACAGTGAGATCCATCTTTTTTTAAATGAGCTTTTACAATCTTTTCAATGAAAAATTTTAAGTTATAAATTGCTTGTTTATAAGAAGGGGTAAGTGTGAAAGCAGTTACTTAGACAAGAGTTCTCATTTACAAACTTACTGTACAGTAGCATCAGGAAGTCACTATTACCCACGTGATAACGTTTGGAGAACACGAGCTTTTAAAAGATCATGAATTATCCCTCATTGACCAAGAAATAACTATTTCCTGGGTCTTCGTGATTATTGGTGCCAATAGTTGTGCCAGTTTCTGCAAAAGCAGAAAGTTATCCATGTAAGCATAAACTTTCCCAAAGTTTCCTTCAATCTGGCAAAATCTAAGTCAATCAATCCAAACCACAGCTGAGACTGGGGCAATAACACAGCAATTGTTGCAGCCAAAGCCAAACAGCTTTATCCTTCAGTAAGTTGCTGACCTGAATAAATTCAATCAGAAGGTTTGTTCAACTCCTACTGAAAAACATCTCACAACACTGTTATTCCTCAACAATGTTATTCCTCAGGTCTAACACATTCCAACACAGCAAGCAAAGCAGGGAATGAAACTTCCAAAGCCATTCATGAGCCTAAACAAATCTTGCTTTCCATTACACTATGTCCCTTACTTTAGTGGAGCATTGAAAACTTACCAACAGAGTAACTGTAAGATTTCTGACTAGAGACTGTACATCATTAGTTGTGTGTCATGCTGTTTTCTCTGTACACAATGGATGGTTATTTATTTCAAAATGACTTAGTATGGGCTTTTGGGGTTCCAACACTTATACAGATAAATCACTTATCTTGCTTTTAGGAGAGGGATAAAGAATACTGTACAGCCAGATTGATACATTGGAACTTTTAGGTTTGTTTTGTCCTTTATAAAAAGGCACCCTCCTCCCCTACCCACCTCTGAGAGAAAAACTCCATGGCTACACAGAAGAAGTATCCTGCTTTTGTTTGAAGATTTCGTCAGCTTCTCTCTCCATCCTTAGAATACTTTGGAGTTAGACTAAGGTTGTGTTCTAAATTCTCCCAAACATAACTTTCCATCTAGGTTATTCAGTTCCAGAGAGCATATTTTGAAGCCTTCAGAGAGGTCCTCTTGAGATCTATCACCTTTTTAAAGGTTTAAATTAAGGAACTAGCCATCCTTCCAACTCAGCTTTTCCTCAAATATAATTTTCATTATGTCTACACTCTGACTAATTTTATTGATCCTCGATTTGCTGGAAAGGTTCTATAGACATTGGCTTGGTTCCTAGAGCAATTGTTTGAGGTGTGTGTACATTCTGTAACACTCTCTGGTACCTGCTCTCTATGATTCATCAGTTGCCATAAATTGGGATTGTGCACAGAACCACACAAAACATTCAGGTCTAAGTTCTTCTCAGACTGCAAGTCACACTTGTGGTTCTGTTATTAGGAGTCCATAGTTTTTAAAGCTCGAGAGACAGTGATGAAATATAAACTTTGTGTAGCTGGTAGTCATGGTTCTGAGGCCTGAAGGATGTGATGTATCAGGAAATGCTGGGGATATTGTGAATGATGTTCTTTTTCAACAGTGTGCCCTGCCTTGTACTCTGTAATTTTACATATTCTCTGGAAACAAGTCCCAGTCTTTAGTGCAAGATGGCTTCAAAATCACCATCTTTGTGCTATCTCCTCAAGGGGTTGTGAATAAATGTGTGTCCCATCCACCCAGCTAAAATTGTATTTTTATGTATACAAATGAATTAATTTCAAAATGATACCTTAGTAGATAAATTATCATTCTATAAAGTTTGATACCTGTAGTTAATTTGGACTTATTTTTTGATTTCCTTTTACCACTGAGACATATAACAGGTAATCAAACATGTATACACACATCCGTAACTACTTGGTATTTACCATTGCTGAAGGTGGTGGTTTTAGGGGGGGAAACAATGCCTTCACTTGCACGCTCCATTCAGTTAATTTTTGGGAAACTACAATCTTCTGCATAAAACAATTGCATTGAAATATGTACTGGTTTACTGCCAAAGGGAGAAAAAAATTCAGAAAGTCTATGTGCACATGATTAATATTAAAAATTACTGCTATAATATTATAACTGAGTAGCATAATTAAACACTTCAGGCAGCCAAGTGAAATTTATGAGAAAGGAAAGAATTTCCTCTTCTGATTAGTTCATAGCACTGTGTCTTGGAATAGCATACAAAAGCCATCTGAAATCTTAGAGGAAATTCAGGCAATGCCAACATTAAACTGTCAAATCCATCTGGTAAGTTAAAGATACGCCACACAGGTATTTCACTCACTCAGGTCTTGTTTATATATGATTTCATCTTTGTTCACAATCAAGCATCTTAAACTATAACACCAAAGGCTTGAATAAAACGAAATTATATTTAAATATTCCAAGGGCACATAACCATTCTTTTTTAAAGTCACAAACAATAGACATCCATGTGGAGTGACATAGGGAAATGTGTGAGCATGGTGCAGTTTCTACAGATAAATACCAGTATTAGGGTCTCCTTGCCTCCTCTCTTCAAATATAAGCATTCTCTTCTCTCAGATTAGTGCACTGTGACAAAATAATCCTTGAGGAAGAAATGTATCATATTCCTTCTCTGTTTGAGTAGAAGACAGATGACAGATGAAACAAATGAGATTCTGGGAGCTCAGAACTGGTTGTGAAGGAGATGGTAGGAACCCAGATACTTTCTGCTTTTTCTTTGATTACTTTATTACAATGAAATATGATTGTAACTCAATTCACCCCCTAAAACCCTCCTTGCGGGCACCTCGACATGAGCTTCCCAATTTTATGTCTTTAGTTTTTGTTTAAATAATTCACAAAGTTCAGTTCATGCTGACTCGATTTCCATTGGGACAATGCCCTGGAGTTGGCAATTCTACTAGTCGCTGCATCTTCAAAAAACAGTGATTGTACTGCTGCAGCAACAAGCTTCAAATTACTCTTCAGCAAGGAGTACAGTCTTGGGATCATTTTCTGCATTTATGTTGGTCTAATAGCTGGTTTGATCTCATGTATGTTTTCTGCAGATAACGACAGGTGCTGTGAATTCTTGACTGCAGCAGCCATGTCATGTCCAAGAGCTAGCATTTCCCAGCACTTTTACCCATCCTGGGTCTCTTATATCCTTTCTTCATTTGCTGTGATCTTTCCAGAGCCTTTATGGTAGTTTTGATATTGTTGTCCTTAGGACTGTACACTCAGTCTGTTGTTCTCAGCCCTTTCTTGATTCATGCATCCCTTTATTCTCTGCCTCTCACTGCAAAAGGAAGTTTCTATGACTGAGTTTGGAAGCGCCCCAGGTCTATAGGTATACCCTTAAACATTTGGAAGACACTTAGTAACACTATTATTTAGCAAAGTAACAATAGCATGTTTTACTTTAGGTGTTATGATCTCTCCACCCATGATCTTTTGGCCAGGGTTTTGGACCCAGCTTGAAATTCACTCCTGTAGAGCAGGTCTCAAATTCAATCAGGAAGTGGTTAGATACCCCCATAAAAATCATTCACTATTGAACAAATTGGCTTATCTTCCATGGAAGTTTGGTATTGCAGAATTCAGGGGCCAGTGTTGGGCAAGATCCTCTGTGTCTGCCCTTGGCATCTTTTCTTCGTCATCAGTTTACATTAGAAGCAAAGAAAGTTCCTAGCTGGTTTGAGATTAATTTCTTTATGTACTGCAGACAAAATGTGAGTAATAGGGAGGGTCACCAGGGGTAATCAAAGTAGCCTGTGTGATGTTGGAAAACTATCAAGCTGTCTTGGCTAATAACTTGTAGGGAGAAATCCCTTTTTTTTCCTTCTTTTGGTTAATTTGGCCAAAGGTTTATAAACTTGTTTATATTTTCAGAGAACAAAAATTCATGTCATTAATATCTTAGTCTGAGACTTTTTATGCCACCAAATCTAACTCTGATAACCGATTATTGTGCCTCCACTCCAAACACTAGGATCACAGGAGTGTGTCATCATGCCTAGTCCTTAAGGATTCTTAAACAAAGAGCTTCATTTCCTTGATGGCTTTGGAGGCTACCCTCTGGGATATGTGGTGTTTTCCACATGTAAAATTGCTTCACCATAGCTGGCAAAGGAAGGAGTCTACCACCAGATGGAACTCATGAGATTTCTAGCCTAACTCTGTAGTTTGGATGCATATGTCCTTCTCCTGTTCCCTTGGTATTATAGTCACAGTCTAGGTATTGGGATGTAGGGGCATTTGGAAAGTGATGAGGAAATAGGGGTAGAGTCTTTAGGAATGGGATTATAGGATTTAGTAATAGGAAAGAATGTGAATTATTACTAATTTGGGTCACTTTGGGAAACTACAACTCAAGTATGTACAAATACTTTCTTCATGTATTTTTATAACTCTAGTCAAAGATACCAGTGCAAAGATTTTCATTCTTGAAACTTGGTGTCACACTCATCTGATCTCTATTTTCTCTTGATACCCACATCCAGTTCATCCCAGAGTCAGGTTGACATTTTTACAAGAGTTTTATTTGGTGGGTTATAATGCATTGGCCTGTCATAGCTGAAAATTGCATATTTCTTTGCTAGTGATATTACACAGACCTTCAAAGAATCTTCTATGTTCACTTACATCAATCTCCAACTCCCCAACATTTTTTCCCTTGGGACTTTTATTCTTCAGAGAATAACTGTTCCCCTCCCCCCATATTTGATGAAGAATTCCTTTTAAAAATTAATTTATTTTTATTTATTGTGACACACAAGAGGCAGAGAAACAGGTGAATCTTTGGGGTTTCAAAGCCAGTTTGGGCTACATAAAGAGTTCCAGAATATCTTAGTCTGAGACTTTTTATGCCACCAAATCTAACTCTGATAACCGATTATTGTGCCTCCACTCCAAACACTAGGATCACAGGGATACACTGAGAGACCCTGTATTAAAAAAAAAAACAAATTAAAAAAAATCTTTTCAATTTTCTGTATTTTGTAGTAAAATCTGATCAGACCCATTTTCCAACTCACCAGTTCCCACTGTCTTCCACCAAGTACCCATGCTACTTTTATACCTTTGTGTTTTGTTCTGTGCATGTGTGTTTCATTTATCCATGTCTTTTGTTTTATTTTCATTTTTGCTTTGTGGATGACTGGGTTTACCTGGGCCTCTTGTGTGAGTGCTGGTATAGTGTTACCCACTGGAGTATCACCAGCTCACAATTGGTTTTATTACTGAGAGGTGCTCCGCATTTCTTTCCCAGAAGCCCTTACCTGCCAATAGCTTTCCTTGGCCAACAACCATGAGATGACCCCTCCCCATCTGTGGCTAAATGTTTAAGGGGTCAGTTTTGCCAGGTCTTGTGCAAGCGATTGGAACTTCTGTGAGTTCATGAATATCGCGGTGATGCCGTGCCCCTAAGACAGCCTTCACTGCCTTCCTTCGTCCTTCTGCTCTTTAATTGCTTCCAGCCCCTGATCTATGATGTTCCCTGAACCTTGGATGAGGTGATGCTGTTGTCCTCCCTAATGCTTAACCCTTAATATTTGTGATCAGTTATGAATCTCTGCATCAACTGCCATTTGATGCTAAGGGAGGCTTCTTTGATCAAAGCTGAGGAGAGCACCAGTGCGTGGGTATAAGCAGAGATACTTATGTGGAAGTGTGATAACGTGGCCATTTAGCAAAACAAGAAGAGTAGGTTCACTCCTAGTGTCTGTGATTTATCTACTCATGAACCTTTGACTAAGTTCACAGCACTGAGTATGGTCCTCCCATGGAGCAGGACTCACTTCTCTTCAGAAGCAAGGTGGTTTTCTCCGTAATAGTGCCACTACTGACTCGGCCACACCCAAGTCTTGCCAGAGAAGACTGAATCACTTTCCCAACAGACACGACCTCTAATTTGATTGTTTGATCTTGCTATGTAGCACCATGTACCCTGGACCTTGCGAGGTCTGGAATTATAAGAATCCTGTGCCACCATGCTTGACTCAGTTTCCCTTTCTCAATATAGCCACAATAGGTCTAAGCTGTCACATGAACTTTGGAAGAGTTGTACATTTGAACCATAACACAGACTGAGGATTTTCCTTACCTTGCCACTTATTAATTAGAGTTAAGAAAACATTTTTGTTATTTAGAGAGCTATGACTTTTTCTTTTCATGTAATTGCATACTATATAATTGAGGGTTGTAGAAATGCTGCTGATTCTCTGTTCTTGTCTCTTGAAGGAAAGAATTTAGTGGAGAAAGAGACAACATAATCACAAGTTTAGTTAGCAAAACAAAGCAAAGCATATATCCCAAGGCGAGCTGGAGTGGTCTGCCCCAGCCAGAGGTGGTGGTGGAAGGGAATGAGTTCTGTGTTGTGGATTTTAAAGGAGTTTTGATTAATATTAAGGAGAGGGGTAAAATGACTGATTTTTCTTCTCAAGTCAGGATGGGCCATATCTCCCCTTTAGGGTAATGGTATTGCATAAATGTGTTCTGCTACATATTTATTCCCATGATTCCCTAGAAAAGTCCACAAAGGAGGAACAAAACCATAATATAAATGATATACTAAATCTAGAGCTTTTTGCTGCTGCAAAACTTCATTAGTGCATATATGTGGGAATATCCACCAGTGTCTCCATGAGATAATATTAAGAGTTCTTATGCACACCATAAGTATGTTTTATCCATAAAGGGTTCTTCTAACCATTAAGAGATATAGACACCAAGGCACATTTATAGTTTTATTGCCTTCCTCTTATCTAATTCCTTCTTAAGACTGCTCAATATCTCATGGCTTTCTGTCTTTAAGAGAATTAGGACTTTGTCATGAAAACTGGGGTCAGGACAATAGTTTGGCTGTACAAATGGGAACAGGACATAGCCTGTCTGTAAGATGCTGCTGCTTTTCCCCTGTGGCCCAGGGTCCTATCATGAAGCATTCATTTCTCTGTCATAGGTTGTCTCTTGCAGGAGACTTCCTTAGTCTTTTCCTGCCGTGAATAGATCTGACAATATCATCATCAATCCAAATCCAAACTGTGTTTTCTTCTCATAATACCCAGGAAATGTATTGGTAGAAACAGTGTTGAAAGGATGCTATGCTCTTCTCAGTTCATCATTTTGGAGATATACATGTTGTATCATCTTACAGCTAGCCTTTGATCATTTGGTCAGGCTGGTGGGTACCAAAGTCTTTGTAATTTCCACTCACAGTGAGTTGTTATGGGGAGAAACTCTGCTAGTCTTGACTCTTGTCACACCTTCAACCCACTGTAGTTTGCATTGATGACTTTGTCTAGAACTGACCACTGGTCTATAAGGTGAAATGTTTGACTTTCAGTTTCTCGCATTGAAGTTAGTTGACCTTCAGCTATTGCTTTCATGTTTATTTATTTTAACATGAACTTAGCTTGATTATCCATTACTTTATTTCGATAAAAATAATAAAAATGACTTTTGAAGATGACCTAGAGAATTTTTGCATTTCCTGTCACCAGGAAGTTGTCCCACTCCGGTGTGGGAAGTCCTTCTATATATGTGTTGCTTTTACTGGTTAATGAATAAAGAAGCTGCCTTGGCCTGTGATAGGGCAGAGTAGAGCTAGGCAGAGGGGAAAGATGCGAGCTGCCAGCTGGGACCTAGCAGGTAGGCCACGAACCTCATGGTATAATATAAAATAATGGAAATGGGTTAATTTTAGATGAAAGAGCAAACTAGCAAGATGCTTGAGTGATTGGCTAAGCAGTAATTTAATAGAGTTTCTATGCGGTTATTTTGGGGCTGAGCAGTGGGAATGAACAAGCAGCTTCTTCCAACTCCACCCTTATCTTTTTTTTCCCTCATTCTAGCACTAAATCAGTCATTTTCTTAAGAAACTCTATTTCCAGTAAATACAGGGTGTTTATTTAGAACCAAGATCTGAGTACACAAATTCATTCTAGTCTCAGTGTCCTTCCTTCATGGACATTTTTTTTAAATCTGCAATTTTTTTTATTTAAAAATTTACACTTCCTGCCCTTCTCCCAGTCCCCTCCTGCTCTCCACTACCCCTCCTCCCTCCCCCTGCATCCTTAAGAGAGGGCAGGGTACCCTGCCCTGTGGGACATCTAGGGCCCTCCCCCCTCCATCCCGGCCTAGGAAGGTGTGCATTCAAATAGACTAGGGTCCTCAAAAGCCAATACATGCAGAAGAGATAGGTCCCAGTGCCGTTATCGATGGTTTCTCAGTCTGCCCCCATTGGCAGCAACATACAGAGTCTGGTTTGAACACATGCTCGTTCAGTCCCGGTCCAGCTGGATTTGGTGAGCTCCCATTAGATCAGGCACACTTTCTCAGTGGGTGGACCAGCTCCTCCCGGTCCTGACTTCTTGCTCATCTTCTCCCTCCTTCTGCTCTTCAACTGGACCTTGGGAGCTCAGTCCATTGCTCTGATGTGGATGCGGGTCTCTGTCTCTATCTCCATCCATCGGATGAAATTTCTATGGTGATGATCAAGATATTCATCAATGTGACTATGGGACAAGGCTAGTTCAGGCACCCTTTCCTCTGCTGCCCAAGTACCTAGCTGGAGACATCCCTGTGAACACCTGGGATCCCCTCTAGGGCCAAGTCTCTTGCCAACCCTAAAATGACTCCCTTAATGTAGATATCTTATTCCCTGCTCTAATATCTGCCCTTCCTCTATCTCCACACTCCCACTCCCCCAAGCTCTCCCCGTCCTTCCCTTCTCCCTTCTCCTTCCCACCTCCCCTTCCCGCACCCCTACACCTACCTGCACCCCTATCCCCACCCCCGTGCTGCCAACTTTTGCCCGGCGATCTTGTTTGCTTCCAAATTCCAGGAGGATCTATATATGTTTTTCTTTGGGTTCACCTTGCTATTTGGCTTCTTTAGGCTTGTGAGCTATAGGCTTAATGTCCTTTGTTTATGGCTAGAGTCCACTAATGAGTGAGTACATACCATAATCATCTTTTTGGGTTTGGGTTATCTCACTATGGATAGTGTTTTCTATTTCCATCCATTTGCATGCAAAATTCAAGATGTCATTGATTTTTACCGCTGAGTAGTATTCTAATGTGTATATATTCCATACTTTCTTTATCCATTCTTCCATTGAGGGGCACATAGGTTGTTTCCAGGTTCTGGCTATTACAAATAATTCTGCTATGAACATAGTTTCACAAATGCTTTTGTAGTATGATTGGGCATCTCTTGGGTATATTCCCAAGAGTGGTATTGTTGGATCCTGAGGTAGGTTGATTCCCAGTTCCTGAGAAACTGCCACACTGATTTCCAAAGTGGTTGCACAAGATTGCATTCCCACCAGCAATGGATGAATGTTCCCCTTACTCCACATCCTCTCCAGCATAGGCTATCATTGGTGTTTTTGATTTTAACCATTCTGACAGGTGTAAGATGGTATCTCAAAATTGTTTTGATTTGCATTTCTCTGATTGCTAAGGAAGTTGAACATGACCTTAGGTATCTTTTGGCCATTTGAACTTCTTCTTTTGAGAATTCTCTGTTCAGATCATTAGCCCATTTTTTAATTGGGTTATTTAGAATTTTAATGTCTAGTTTCTTGAGTTCTTTGTATATTTTGGAGATCAGACCTTTGTCTGATGTGGGGTTAGTGAAGATCTTCTCCCATTCAGTAGGGTGCCTTTTTATCTTAATGACTTGTGTCCTTTGCTTTACAGAAGCTTCTCAGTTTCAGGAGGTCCCATTTATTCGTTGTTGCTCTTATTGTCTGTGCCATTGGGGTTTTACATAGGAAGTGGTCTCCTTTGCCTTCATGGACATTTTATAAAAGAGATCTAGGAAATACATGTGTATATACCAACAAATACATGATTATTTGAATTAATGACTTCATACTGATGTGTCTTATTTTAACTCCTTGTGAGATTCTTTATCTCCATCCAGCTTTTAAACTCCTTCTCTGATAATGAGAAATCTATTAATTGTAATCTCTGTCTGGAGATGTGCACTTTCAAAAAAGCTTGTCTGTATTCTCAATGCTCAATTTACTACTATTTTTGTTTGTGTAATCAATGCCTGATATGATGGCAAATATTGATAATTATTTCAACAGGATTTAATATCCCCTTGAAGACAAATCTCTGGGCATGTCTGGGAGGATATTTCTAGGTGGGGTCAACTGAGGTGGGTAGACCCCTCTAAAATGTTGTTGGTATTACTCCATGGACTCCTGTACTGCACTAAATCGTCTCTTCCTGCTTACTGTATTTATATGCAGTATGCTCAGCCACCTCATTCCCTGTCTACATACCCTCACCTTCTTGATGAATTCTACCTTTGAACTGTGAACTAAAATGAACCATTCCTTTCTTAAGTTGCTTTGCCAGCTTTTTAATTTTTTTAAACAGAAAGAAGTCAAAAAATAACACACTGAACACTGGCAGGCTCTGTGCTGGGCAGCTCTATGTATCCAAATTTATCCAACTGCCCTGGCTTCCAGTTATACAGTGAATGCTTTTGTATGTGCTTACTCCCTCTTTGGCTTGTATTGAGTGACATGCTGTGCTGAGAATATATTTCCTACTCACCGATTTTTATTGGTATTTACATATTCTCCTCAAAATTATTACCTATTTGAAATGCTTTAAATCCACCTCTCTTAAAATGATATCTTCTTTTCCTTGAAGTCTTTTTACATATCCCAACTGGGAACCCCTCATTTCTTCTTCTCATATGTTTCCATCCTCACTCTGCCTTCAGGGTACTGAAGAAAAAACATCCTTAAATGATGATTGAACAGGTACTACTTCCCACCTCTTGCTGGAGGCTTTCTCTATATATGGTTTCAGAATTAGATGAGGCTTTCTTTCCCCCATATACTCTTGAGAAAAATTTTATGGTTAATATGAATTTTTGTAACAAGTACATCTGTATCTTCACTTTCATTTTTACTATTGCTTTGACTGTCCACTCAACAAATTCTCTGTAGGAGTATGTTAGTATCTAGTGTCTGGTAGCTAGATCCATTCAGAAGATTCCCATTGTGCCATGCTCATTCCACATTAAAACTAGGTTTCTCTTAACTCCTACAATGAAAGATCTGTGTTCTCCAGAGCTCAGACCTATTCTAGATATATTTCCAGTGTTTCGAGCATAGACACATTACTGTGATGTGGGATTCCCTCCTGTATGCTGTATCATTGGTTAATAAAGAAACTGGCTTGGCCTGATTGGGTAGGACAGAGCTAGGCAGGGGAAAACTAAAGTGAATGCTGAGAGAAAGAAGGGTGGAGTTAGGAGAAGCCATGTATCCCTGCCAGAGACAGATGCTGGAACTTTACCTGGTAAGCCACAGCCTTGTGGTGATACACAGATTAATGGAGATGGGTAATTTAAAGATATGAGTTAGCCAGAAATATGCTAAAGCTATTAGCCAAACAGTATTGCAAATAATATGGTTTCTGTATGATTATTTCAGGAATTTGGGCAGTCAGAAAACAAACTAGTAGCCTCCTACAACAAATTGGCCCCCTTTGCTTGATACCTGTTTGTTATGTGTAATTTTTTTTGGTGTTAAAGTTAAAACCTTCCTTTTTATTTAAACAGAAAAGGGGAGGTGGTATGGGATCCCCTCCCTGTATTCTGTGAAAACCATTGGTTAATAAAGAAGTTGTTTTGGGCCTGTGATAGGGTAGAGCAGAACTAGGCGGGAAAAACTAAACTGAATGCTGGGAGGAAGAAGGGCAGAGTCCAAGAGAAGTCATGTAGCCCAGCTGAAGACAGACACCAGAACTTTACCAGGTGAGTCACAGCCTCGTGGCAATACACAGATTAATGGAGATGGGTTAATTTAAGATAAGAGTTAGCCAGAAATACACTTATGCTATTGGCCAAGCAGTACTGCAAATAATATGGTTTCTGTGGCATTATTTCGGGACTGAACAGTCAGAAACAAACAAGCAGCCTCCTACAACATTACTCTAACCACAGGATAAAATATTCCACTAAACTAAATCACTAATGCCAGAACTTTTCGTCTTTGACTTTGTGTCTATTTTGTACAATATGAGCACAAATCATGCAAATGAGACTCTTCTTGTATGTTTTTGTTTCTAATTATTTTTCATAATATGCATATTTAATGAGTTATTTTTCATTGATGTCTCATATACTGCATCTGACATCTGATTAATTGTTTGTTGGAGGTTCAGTTTCACAATTATACAATAGTACAATCCATCAATGCCGTGCAGTTCAATGAAATGTCCTTTTATAGTAATATGAAAGACACTAGGGTTCCCAAAATATTTATTTGCCTTATATTTTAAATCTCCATAAGACTTGGGACAATACTACTATGATTTTCCAAAGGAAGTTATAATAAAGGAAAAGTATTTTTCTTGGTGTTTTCATTTTCTCAAATCCCAGATATTTTTATCCATTGATCAAAGCAGAAAATCACACATAGAATTGTATTATTGTAATTTTCAGACTGACTTTGAACTCATGATCTTCTCACTTAAACTTTTTGAGTTCTGTGATCATGAACTTGTGGCACCAAACCTGGCTGAGCCATTCTGCTTTAATGTAAATCTTGTAAAATA
>PVIU01024445.1:0-25542 GCA_004026605.1 Ondatra zibethicus
CCCTCCCTCCCTCCCTCCCTCTTTCGTTTCCCAAGTTCTCTTCATAACCTTTTACTTTTGCACATTCCTTAGTAATGCACACTTCCCTCCCAGAAATTCTTAAAAGCCAGCTATTACGCACATCCCCTTTGTGCATACCCTCTACTAAGCATCATCTGTTCTTCATTGCTGCTACTGTTTTAAAGACTGGGTGACATTGTACGTATTCTCCACAAAGGCATAAGTAGCTCCATGGTTTCGTGCTGCTTATATGGCTGGAACTCCTCCAGGGAGACTTCTAGATGTTCTGATTTAATTTCCCCTGACTGCTGATGACTTTGGCAATTTTGGACACAGATGAGTTTGATTGACACTGTACTGCAGAGGAGGGGAAAACCCACCCTCAAGTTCTGTCCCTAGGGAAAGCAATGAGAAGGTATAGTTGTGATAAGGAATAAGCTGGAATGTGCCAAGGAACACAAGGGACAGTCTTGGTCAGTTTGTCTTTAGAGACAAGTGGTATTAAAAGTTATGGGTTTGAGTTATGACAGTGACATAATAATGAGATAATCAAATATTAGGACAAACACCAATTACACTCCTTAATTATATGTGTGGGATTCTAAAGACTGTGAGGCTGGAGAGATGGCTCAGTAGTTGAAAGTATTGGCTATTCTTCCAGAGAACTAGGTTCAATTCCCAGCCCCCAAATAGCAGCTTACAACTCTCTGTAACCCCTGTTGTAAAGGATATGACTCTCTCACAAGACATACATGCGAAACACCAGTGCATGTAGAATAAAAATAGATAAATCCTTTAAAAAAAAAAAGAGTCAGATTTAATGAAAATGCTGGCATCTGAGAAGATATTTTCAAGTGGTGATCTCTATTTTTAATCCCCATCAAGTTTAATTAAAATAATTTTAATTTTCAAAACTGTATCTCCTCATTTGTTTTTATTTGCTTCCATGGTTAGTGGTACACTGTATTTTCAGGTTATTTTTGCTGTCAGATTCGCTATCACTACTTCAGAATTTTTTGCCAGTCCCACATGGCTCCTTATATAAAAGTTTCATCTTATATTTTTGAATTTCGAGTTTGTGTGTGCTTTTAATTAAATATTTACCAAGTTGAAGGTTTATCAGCCAGCAGTGATGTCCAGTTAGCCAAATGCTTAATGTCAGGTGTGGACTCGTAACATCTTCTGTGACATTCCTTATGTATGCTGTATTTTACCTTTTCCCTCAAAGCAGATTAAAGCATCTGCCCATCTAGGCTGGGATGTGTCTGTGCTTGGGGTGGGATAGGGAAGTAAGGGACTCATCTGTTAGAAAAGCATCAAGTAAGAAAGGTGACCGTGGGCATTTAAAGGTTTTTAAGCACTGCATGTTACCACTCCATTGATGAAAATGAAATGTGTTTAAAATAGATCTGTATGAGGGAGGTGGGAAGGGTGATTGTAGATGAGAGAGCAGCATAAATACACAAGAAGAAACAGCAGTCTTAGCACCTAATTACAGTGAATTGGAAGGGAATGTTCCAGAATAATCTAGGCTTGATCGCAGAGGTAGCCTACGAGCACTGGTTTGTGTTCTTCGGTCTGTTGCAGTGGAAATGAAGCAACAGAATGTGTATGTTTTTATGAATGCTTGTTATAAAGGCTAACTTAAGAGATACCAATACACAAAATGGCTGATGAAACACAAGTTTCAGCTTCAATAATTAAAAACTCGTCTCCATTTTCTTTTTAATAATTCTGCAATCAACATGTATCATTGTTAACTTTTTTAAACATATGCATTGGTTACCATCCAGTTACCACCTATCTTAGAATAAACTTTAGACCTTAAGGTAAAGAAGACTAGGTTTGTGTTGGCAAATTGTGTGTTAATTTTAAAAATCCAGCTGTGGAATTAGCAAACACCATTGAAAATGCCTTCATGAAACTACTGAGCAAAGCTAGGGTGTGACGTAATGGTACTTGTTTAGCATGTTAAAGCCCTGGTTTGATTCCTAGTTCCACTGAAAACAGTACCAGAAATAGGGAAAAACAAATAAACCAAACTGTTGAGCAGAGTATATTTTATACTTAAAAGACTAGAGCAATCCCCCCTCCCTGGTTTTTATACGAATATTCAGACATCAGAAATAGCTTTTAGAATTAAGGAAGTATATGATTTGTTTCTCTCGTCTAGTCAGACAATATTTTTAAATGAAAACAGGAATAAACATTTTTATACCATATTTTTTATACTTGTTTTCAGAATATTCACAAGGATTTGTAAAAGCAAGGGATAGTAAAAGTTCACAGGTAAAAATAAAGAGAGAAAAAGAGAACCAAGAAGTAGGATCATATAACAGAGGAACAAGGTTAAGACTCTTGTACTGGGGCCTGGAGAGAGGGCTCAGAGCTTAAGAGATCTCACTGCTCTTGGGGAAGACCCAGTTTTGATTCTAGCACCTACATGGCAGCTCACAATTGTCTGTAACTCAAGTTCTAAGGGTTTTGATGTCCCCTCTTTTGGCCTCAGTAAGTTTCCCGCATACACACAGTACACACAACAAGCTCAAGTCAAGTAAATAAACGATTTTTTTGTGCACTACAAAAGGAATATGGTATCAACAACCTGGGCTGTTGCTGTACGTGGCTTTGAGTACCTGGGCTGAGGTTGTCCAAATGGAGGTGTGCTGTACATATAAAACATATCAAATATTAAAGGCTTTGTACAAACAATCTCAATATTAGCTTAATGTTGGTATGATTGTAGTTTGTGAATTTTGTATGAAATAAATAAGATTAATTTCATCAGTTTTCTTTTAATTACTCAATGTTGCTATTAGCAAAATGTAAACATGCACACGTGGCTCTCATTTCTTACTCATGTTTCTTTCACATATTGATTAGCAGCAAGTAAGTTTGTCAGTCGTTCACATTCATTTGTAATTATATGTGGAATTTGTTTTGAGGTTATTTTATCCTTAGATTAGTGGGTAACTGACCTGCTTAAAACTGTTAAAAAATATCTATCACTACTTTAAGAATGATAACATAAGATAGTTTTTAACAAGGAAAGGATTAAGAATGCATAATTTAAATATTAGGAGGTATGTATGAAAGGTCCTATTAAGTCCAAAGCAAATGTACTTTTCTTTGATGTTCATTGTCTTCCTCATTTAATAAGTCAAGAAGTATCCTGCACAGAATTTCCCTAGTTAACCTACTAATTGAGATGGTTTGCAGCATTCTCCTTCAATTATCTTCAGTAAATAAAATATTCAATAACTAGTACCTGCAAAATTAATCCTTAAAACATTTAAACAAATACTAAATAGTGTGTCATTCTTTAAAATAAGATCTATTTGTCCCGAAGTTGGGATGAATATGGATAGGTACACATCCTTGTTTGCTGTGACTCCTTAAGGAGGAAAGTGTATTTAATTGAGTCTGTCTGTCTAATGATTTCAGTAGTCTAATGATTTGAGTCAACATGTGTCTTATTTATGCATATATGTATGTGTAGGTGTGTTTGTTTATCTCATACATACTTATTTAGCACTTACTCTGTGCCAGGCACTCTTCTGAGAAATCAGTACCTGTTTATCTAAAAATAAGTGATGTTTGCATTACTCAGAGTCATGCCCTGTTCTAATGTCTCATGCATACTAATGCTTTTCTTCCAAGCAGAGCAAGGCACTCACAGAGACACTTAAGTGATGCTTGCAAGTTCACACAGCTGTAAGGTTGTTGGGAGCCACCTCTGTATGCAGCCTGGCTACTCCACTGCTGTCCTCTTACCTGGCTTTAGAAGCTCTCTTGTTTTACTCCCTTTTATTTCTGGGAAGCATGACTTGGATTTAGGCCCAGATGATGCCATCTTCTCTGTTAAAGAGGTTCATAGAAGCTCTCTATAACTACCTACAAATTCTGCTATCAGAACAGGTGATAACAGAGCTTCTTTCTAAAGGCAGAACATTTTTTGCAGCTTCCTGTGAATTTATGATTCACTGTGTGAACTAATAGGTAGGATTATGTGGTAGTTATACAAAATAATTTCATGTAACAGCTCTTTATATTAAAAGTAAACTTAAGCCATTTAAGCCATAAACTGGAAATGTTATGGATATGCAGTTGCTCTTCTCCTTACCCACTGTTAACACTTGGGTAGGTCACATTTTCTTATTAAATTAGCATCTACCAAGTTCTTTGGTGGTTTGATGTTTTCAAGT
Source organism: Ondatra zibethicus (assembly GCA_004026605.1). Taxonomy (NCBI): domain Eukaryota; kingdom Metazoa; phylum Chordata; class Mammalia; order Rodentia; family Cricetidae; genus Ondatra; species Ondatra zibethicus. The sequence continues at coordinate 4,206 of PVIU01024445.1, forward strand.
CATTCCTTAAGTGAAGAATGTGCATAGATGCTCAGAGTGCAAGCATGGTCCAGAGTGATATAAATATTTATACAGCTGCTTTCAGGCTTTACAGCAGACAGAAATGCAGACTTAGGGAACCATCGGAGTTCCTCCAAAGGTTCCCTGAAATTGCTTTTAAAGAAGATTCTACGATGTAGTGGCTCAGTATTGGTTACTCTCTTGGTGTTCTTTCATAGCTTCAAGAAACAAATTTTATGAGAAATTGAAGGCGTAAGTCACAAAACAATCCCACACCAGTTTGGAATTATGATTAATAAAAGGGTTATTTATTTAAGGGGAAAAACTTACAGATCACTGTCCTAGACAACAGCCCTTGGCGCGCAGAGTCTTGCAGCTGGTAGCTGGAGCTGGAAGCAAGAGAGCAAGCACACAGCTACTGCTGCTTTTTAAAGCAGAAGAGACCACACCCAAGTGGGCTGGTATCTTAAAGGCTATTGGCTGAAGGAGCAGAATGTGCTCCCACAGCAAGAAATACTATAATGTATTTTTTGCTTGCTTTGTCTCTCATGCTAGTTACTTTTTTTTGCTAAACATTGGAGTTTCATCACAATTTTAAAATGCTTTTCCTTCCTCAGGCTTCCATCACCACACCCATAGTTGAAATCATTGTTCTTGTTATAAAAACAGCATAGTTGCCAACAACTTCTCAAAGTGTCCTTAAAATGCCCTATCTTCTCATTTCAAAGGTATCTTTTTGTGCCTGAAAATATTCCTGATTACATACATTCGTTTATATAAAAAATATTAAAAAAATACTGTATTACTGCAAGTCATATGCCAATTCCCTTACCAAACAAAAGACACGGTCGTCGAACTCTTGGTGCTTACTAACTGTATGTTTAAGTTAATTGTGTAAAAGGAAGGTATAAATTACAAAGATTAAAGAACTTAGGATGTAATATGCCATTTTTATCTAGACTGTCTTTTATAAAGTTAAATGGTACTATAAAACTCTAATGTAGAGCTCTCGGTCCATGTGAAGATGTCACACACATGTCGAACCAGCCATTTCTGAAGCATCTGCCATTGATGTTCTTTCTACATACCTTCAGTAGATCACATTTCATCATTTCATTATCATCACCATCTTTGCTAACATAGGAAGGACTACCTTTGGGGTCTGTCTTTAACTCAGGCCATTTCATATCAACTTAGCAAAAACCTGAAATACAGGTCATCATTTATTCAGACAGACATTTCTAAATTTTCCAGTCATTTTAATTGAACTTGTTTAAACTTTGGATTTTCAGAGTGATTGACAGGTCAGTGATGAATATCTGGAGATGAAAAACTCCAAGTAAAGGAACAGATCTGAGAATCCACAGGAGAGGGACATAAATGCTAATTACACATAGACTTTAATTCCTGGTTTGTCATAGTTGCCTGCAGGTGTGTATCTTGGCTGTGGTCTATTCTCAGAGCCTCGTTTGTATCTGAGATTTTCTTTAATAATGTTGCTGCCACAAAGAGCTCTTTAATCTCTGACTCATTTGCAATTCTCTTTCTCTTGACATAGGAAATAATTAATTGAAAGATGAATGTAGTTGTTATTTCTTTTGGTTATTGAATATAAAAGAGTGTGTGTGGGAGGTGTGTCCCCATGGGTTCCCTTGGAAGGCAGTTCTGGGGCGGCACCTCAGGCTGACCTGCTGGCCTGGAAGCACAGGTGTTCCGTTGTTGTCATTACTCCACCATAGCCACAACTACTCCTGTTGTGACACTGTTGAATAGAGAATGTTCCCAGCAATACTTCTATTCTAATAGCTGACCCCTTCCATCTCTGGTTGTGGGAGGAAGCTTAACATTAGCACATACAAGGTAATTTTGAGATTCACTTTATTTTTAAGCATTGATGATTTTTTTCTTTCCTCCTGCTCGTAGGAATTAGGGGCATGAATTTGTTGAATGGGTTATTGAAAATTCAGGGGTATGTCTACTTTGTTGTTTCCATTTATTTAAAAAATTATTTTATTAATTCTTGGAAAATTTCATACAATGCATGTCTCCTAGTTCCTCCTAGATCCAGTCCTATCACCCTACCTCCCCAACTTCACTTCCTTTTTTCCTGTTTTTAAATTTAATAACTCTTCAACTCATTTTTGCAGTCCATATGTTTCTGGATATGGACCATCCCCTGGAATATGATGAACTACCAGAAGCCACACCCTTAAAGACAATCAACTCTCCCTTCCTGGTAGCCCATCAGCTGCATATAGCTCCTCAGCTTAGGTGGGGCTAATGAGACCCGTGCTGTTTCTTTCTGGACTGTTGACTGGGTTGATCTCGTTTGGCTCTTGAGCAGACCACCATAGCAGCTATGAGTTCATAAGTGCAGTGATTGTGGCAGATCCAGAGGACACTGTTTGCTTCAGTTCCCATGGCCTCTGGCTCTTAAGATCTCCTCTCCTCCCTTCTAGGATGGTCCCTGAGATTTGGGGAAGGGGTGTGAGATAGATTTCCCATTTGTGGCTGATGCTTGGTTTGGCCACCCCTTCATGCTTGGCTGACATTTTGACCTTCGATACGTGCTTTTCACCATGGCTTCAGATACTCTTGTTCGTTTCCCAGCTTCTTACTTTTGTAGTTATGCTGGAGGCCTTTTCTTCAGAGTTCTGAGGAAGCTAACTCACCCAGAGACTTCTTTCTAGAGTCTGCATCACCCATGCTCCCTCCCATGTCTTGTCCTGAGTTTGTCCTATATTAACTGAGTTCAGCTATATGCAAGAAACATTTTAAAACTCTGAAGTATTTGTAGGTTAATTCCCTGTCTCTGCACATTCCTCATATTTATAAAATTGAATGCAGATGCCTGCTTTTAGGAGCCATCCTTACTTAAGTCATCTTCAAGATTTACCTAGTTTCAACTCCTTGTGCCTGGTCTCTGATATGGCTCCTATTTTTGGTTTGGCAGTTTTCCCCCAGATTTAAAAGTATGATTTGGTGGTCTCCAGGTTAGTAATTTGACAGCTGAAATTTTAAGATGTCTGTCTCTTTTATGTGGTTTTTGAAAAACTTAAGTATTCATGTTTGTATGTATGTGTTAATAACATATTTGTAGAGATTTAATAGAAGTCATCATCAGATTTCTTTCTCTTCTTATTTTTGAAAGAGGTCTTTTATTGAACCTGGAGCTCACCAATTTGTCTAGGGGTCCTTTTTTGTCTGCCCCCTGGTGCTGAGTTTACATGCATGTGCTGTTGTCCTATTTTCTTTTTTAGGTGGATGTTGGGAATAAAACTCAAACCCTTATGTTTTTGTGGGACGCACTTTACCAACTGAAACATCTCCTGAGTCCCTCCTTGTTTTGTTTTTAAAATGTTTGTGAAGAACAGACAAACTAAAAGGATTGGATTGGTGCTGACTAGCAATATAGATGAACTTAATGTCTGTACAGTATGCTGTCTTTGGATTGATAGTAAAAAAAAAAAAAGGCATTCTACTCAGAAATAAATGTCTTCATGCTGCTTGAGTCAGAGTTTGTCTTTACTATAGATATATAAAGCTTGGCTAAGGCCCAAACCAAAGCTTACAGATGTGACCTGTAATGTTCCCTAATGAATCCCACATAATTGGTTATGACACATGAACATGTTTATATTAAACTATTTCATAAAGAGATAGTATTGTTCAGTACTCCCACAATTTCTTTATCGTACTCTGTCCTCATTTTATGCATGCAGCTTTCTATTTGTTTGTATGTCCTTTGTTTGTTGAAAACTTAATGATTTTTCTGGTCTCCTCTGTCCTTGTATACCTTTTATTCTCCTTCTAACCTTCCTAACTCCAACTGTGTTGCTATTAGACCTAGTTAGCTGTGTCACTTCGATTTAGACACTGTGAAATCAGATCCAAGCATCTTTGTGATTGCCATCTTGTTCTTCTTGATAGTTCTTTACTTGGCCCAGGAGAAGTTAGGGTAGACTGAAATTTCATGCAGTTTTTCTGAGGAGGCAAGTCATATATTTAGACACAGGTGTTTGATGCAGAAATGGTCTAAGAAGTATTTTGTTGTAACATCTGGTGGTTGCTCAAGAATTCTGCCAACCTTGTAGATCCAGTGGAATTTGTCTCATATAGAACTTTTGTTCAATCAGTGTTTTTCTTAATTTCTTTTTAAAAACAAACTATTCTTTTAGAGAGGCTTTAGTTTACACCAAAATTGAGCAGAAATTTAGAGACTTTTTATGCATTTGTACCTCCATCTCTGCCTATGCATGGTGTCCCACACTAGAGAGAGGTGGAAGGGGTTTGCTAAAATTGACAAACAATGACATGTCATCATCACTTCATACACTTAAGGTCCATGTTTCGCATTGTACTTTCTGTAGGGTTTGACAAACATAAGAGTATGTGCCATTTTGTGCTACCAGGCAGAATACACTCAAATCTTTCCACCCTCTCTAATTCTGCCAACTCATTTCATAGCTGTCACTGGTTTTTTGTTTTGTTTTGTTTTTGTGTTTTTTGTTTTTGCTATCTTCTTACTTTTGCCTTTTCCAGAATGTTGGACAGTTGGGACCCTGCAGTATGTTGCCTTTGCAGAAGGGCTTCTTGCATTTAATAATAAGCTTTTGAGCTTCCTCTGTGTCTGTTCATGTTCATTTCTGTAGTGAATAATAGTCCACCATCAGGATTTACCAGTTTCTATTAATCTCCAGAAGGTCACCATTGTTGACTCTAATTATTGTCAGCTGTGAACAAAACTACTGTTAATTTCCACATACAGATTTCTTGTGAACAAGTCTCCAACTCTCTCAAGTAAATTTAAGGAGATATTTCTGAGTAGAATTTATGCTTAGTTGTTTAAGAAATTACTGAACTATGGGCCTGGTGAAGCAGCCCTGAGGGGACGTGAGGCTGGGCATGGCGGGCACTCGGGCCGCCCCCAGCTGCCTCGGTGGGGTTCACCACCTTTTCGGGTAATCCCCCGCCTCAGGATCTGGGGCTTGGGGAGCTGCTAGAGGAGTTCTCCCGGACTCAGTACCGCGCCAAGGACGGCGGCGGGACTGCCGGCTCTAAGGTTGAACGCATTGAGAAGAGATGTCTGGAGCTATTTGGCCGCGACTACTGTTTCAGAGTGATTCCAAATGTGAATTGGTGATATCTGCGGCCACTACCCCCGCCACATCGTATTCCTGGAGTATGAGAGTTCTGAGAAAGAGAAAGACACGTTCCATACCACCATGCAAGTGAGCAAGCTGCAAGACCTCATCCACCGCAGCAAGATGGCCAGGTGCAGAGGACGGTTTGTCTGCCCAGTATCCTCTTCAAAGGCAAGCACATTTGCAGGTCGGCCACACAGGCTGGATGGGGAGAGCTGTATGGATGCTCTGGATACAACTATTTTTTTCTCAGGGGGAACAGATAATACCTGGGCAGATGTGGATGATGTCACGGAGGAGGACTGTGCTCTTCGAAGTGGTGACACACCTTTTTGATAAGGTGAGAGGCTATGATATCAGGCTGCTTCGATACCTATCCGTCAAGTACATCTGTGACCTGATGGTGGAGAACAAGAAGGTGAAGTTTGGCATGAATGTAACCTCCTCTGAGAAAGTGGTCAAAGCCCAGCGCTATGCAGACTTCACTCTCCTCTCTATCCCATATCCAGGCTGTGAATTCTTTAAGGAATATAAGGATCGGGATTACATGGCTGAAGGGCTCATATTTAACTGGAAGCAGGACTATGTCGATGCCACATTGAGCATCCCTGACTTCCTGACTCATTCTCTGAACATTGACTAGAGCCAGTATCAGAGTTGGGACCTGGTGCAACAAACAAAAAACTACCTGAAACTGCTGCTTTCCATTGTTAACAGTGATGATGACAGCGAGCTGCTGGTACACTGTATCTCAGGCTGGGATCGGACCCCTTTTCATCTCTCTTCTACGCCTTTCCTATGGGCTGATGGGCTAATCCACACATCTCTGAAGCCTGCTGAGATCCTCTACCTGACTGTGGCCTATGACTGGTTCCTCTTTGGGCACATGTTGGTAGATTGGCTCAGCAAAGGAGAGGAGATTTTCTTCTTTTGCTTCAATTTTTTGAAGCATATCACCTCCGAAGAGTTCTGCCTGAAGACCCAGAGGAGGAAGAGTTTGCCAACTTGGGATGCAGGCTTCACTCTGGAAGATATCTGCATGTTCAGATGTAGAGACCGAGGCAGCACCACCAGCCTAGGCAACGACTTCTCCCTGGTCTTGGAGAATTCACCAGGAGCCGTGGGAAGCTTCACCTATGAGGCTATGGAACTTGTCCCGGCAGGAGCACCAACTGAGGCAGCTTGGAGGAAGAGTCACTCATCCTCCCCGCAGAGTATGCTCTGGAGCAGGCCACAACCCTCTGAGGACCGCCCGCCTTCCCACCATGGGCTGAAGCCAGGTCTTCGAGCTCTTCATCCTCAAACCGTTCTGACTTTTTCAGGATGGGCAGCAGTCCTCTTGAGGTCCCTCTGAGTGACCGGGAGACACGGCGGCAGGAGGTGCACTCTGACTTCTTGGCTGCATACAGCAGCACAGTGGGGCTTCGGGCAGCAGCCCCCAGTCCCTCTGGTGCCATCGGGGGCCTGCTAGAACAGTTTGCCCGTGGTGTTGGGCTCCGGGGCACAAGCACCAGTGCCTTGTGAAGTTGACAGCACACAGCCGTTTCCTGCTCCTACCGCAGTTGAGCCGTCAGTGGAATCAAGCCATGCCTGGCAAAGGGGCACTTGGAGAGCAGAGGGACATCTTACACCCTCCTTCTCTATGGCGCACATGGCAGCCCCAAACCCGAGCAGGCCTGAGGATGGGCTCTTCTAGCTCCCACCTCTTGGCTGGTGACCACTCTTGTCACTGCTTCCCTCCAGCCCTGGTCTTTGGATTCCTATCAACTCTCAGAACTCTTTGGGGTTTTCCTAGGGCCTTGGAGAGGCCATACGGTTGTAAAAACCCAATTTTGCAGTTTTTGTTTCCTGGGAAGGAGAGTCACCCGCACTGAAAATGAGGCAGTTTCACACCAATCACAAAATAAAAGCAAGGTCTTTTAAAAAAAAAATTAAAAAAAAATTACTAAACTGTCCTCCAACATTTGATATCAATGTCGATTGCATTCCCAGCAGGGGTGAATGAGAATTCCTTTGTTTTAGACTCTTACAAAGCCTTTGTATTATCCTAAATTATGAAATTTGTCTTATAATAGGATAGACAAATTCCCTACTAAAACTACCCCTCCACAACATAGTGTAGAGGGATACTTTTACAAAGCTGAAGATTCTACATAGAGTCTTGTACATGGTAGCCAAGTGGTTTATTACCAAGCACCATCCTCAGCTCATATTCCATTGCTTAAAATTGCAGTTACCTAGTGAGATTTTGAGTGGATCATTGGTGCCAATGTTTTCTCATCATCTATATATTGTTTTTGTGTTGTTTGAGTCTCAGGGCATTTCTTAATCAAATTGTTCTTTTGAGCTTCAAGAGCTTTTGGTGAGTTCTGGGTACTGTTCTTTCTCCATTATGTCTTTTATAGATCTTTTTTCTGCTATGTGTTAGTTGAGTTAGACCAGTAAAGTCTACCTGAGTTGATTGTGCAAGTGCCCACGACTCCCATTGAGATGTCGTAGACTTCTAAACCTAATACTCTTGCTTATTTATTTCCAGGTCAATGTGACTGTGGACTACATTAGACCAGCCAGCCCAGCCACAGAAACGGTGCCTGCCTTTTCAGAGCGTACCTGTGCCACTGTCACTATTGGAGGAATGTGAGTATTCTAGCTGGCAGAGACTTGGCTTTGGTTTTAAGTAGCTGAATACTCTGCTCAGTCAAATCTTACCCCCTTTCGCATTGCTTTGCTTTCCCTTGCACTTAACCCAGTGGAGTATAATTATGTGCCTGTGTAGCACTTTATATTTGTACAGTACTTTATAATCACTCATTAGCTAATCATATACTTCCATTGTTGTTATTATTTAAGATTTATTGGGTTCTGTGTGGTTGGCCCTATGAAATACATTATTACTATTAACAGTGCTATTTATTGAATATCAAGCTGTCCCTAGGTACTAACCAAAATTAGTTAAGAGCTTCTATATGTTGGTTTAGAAAGGTGAATTTTAGAAGGAAGAGAGAAGCTAACTGGACATTTTCTTTGTATAGAGATAATGTTCTGGCTCTGCCCCAGCTTCAATCCAAGATCCCTAGGTCTCTGGGTAGCCTTGCTGATCAGAGTTTTTCAAGGGAAGTATCTGACAATGGAAGGAGGAAGCCTGCTGGGCCATGCTCTCATAATATATAGTAAGACAATCAGTCAGTCCCCAATAACAATTCTTACTTTGCATACAACATACCAGAACGGTCATTGTTTCCCTCCCTCCTTAACAGTCCTAAGTGCTGTTTGTTACCAAACTGGTATTTTTCTTTTCTTTGAAGGGCAAGCAAAGAATGGGACTTTCATCAAAACAGGGATTGTCTTATTGAATGTACAATGAAGCCCAGTATGAGATATGCATCTAAGTGACAGCAACAATCCAAAAGGGATAAACATGTTTCACTATGTAGCTTCTAGAACTCTCCTATGGGGCAGAAGCCTCTCCTCATTCTTTCTTTTGCATATGGAAGGACTATTTTTAGGGAGTTCCCACTCCTGTGTCAGCTTCTGACTGATCAGATACTATTTTGAAATGTGGAAAACTAGGTTTGGTCATCACTCTATCTTTCTTGTATTTATTATCAATTTATCACCAGTTCTTTCAAACTGAGTATATGGGTCTGTATTGGAAAATGCTGGAGGTTAGTAACCTGTATTAAAACTGTGACTGGAGAAAACAGGAGTCATTTCCATAGATTGCTACGCCTGCTCTCTAATTCCTGGGAAACAGTTTCATGTCTGCACAAACATGCATTTTTATTTTTGGCAGATGGCCTCCACCAACGTTTAACACTTCATCAGAGTTGATTATCCCACATACATACCACAAAAGTATATTTAAAAATTAATTTATAGTGCCTAAAATCAGATATTTGGGAACCAACTATTCTTGGTTGTTTTAATATTTATTTATGCCTGGGGGGCACCAACATGACCCCATTTGAATTCCTTCATTAACTGACTTTTTGGGTTTCTTTAATTTTTTAGGATAATCTGGGACAGCCAACCTTAATGTATTTTCACATTAGGGAAAGAGTTGTGGCTTTGCCTTGTGACTCAGACCTTCAGGTTCAAGTTTATTTTATCACTACATCATTCTGTGCAGGTTTTTATTTAATAGTCCACCAAATGTGGATTCACTAGGTGGAATGAGAGAGAGTTACTTCTCTAGTATTTCTATAACGGCTATGCTGTTTATAATCCCACAACTAGTGCTCGAGATCTCCACTCTGCCAACAGTTGCAGCCTTTGTGACTTGTTACTGTCCTGACCATGACTGGGTAGAGGTGATACCTCACTGTCCTTTCTCGTCACATTTTTTTTTTTTTTTGCCTTGTCACTAGTGACAGTGACTGTGCTTTAATATAGTCATTTGTATGCTTTCTTTTAAGAAATTTTTGTTCCAGTGATTTGCCTGTTTCAAAGTTCAATCACTTGCTTTTTGGCTATTGAGTTCTTTGAATTTCTTATGTATTCTGTACCTGGTTTATTTGGAAAGCATAGACTTGATATAGTCTTGATATTAGAGGTTACTGATATTGTTGAAGCTATCATTCCCTAGACTCTTATCCACCTTGCAGTAGGAATTTTGTCTCCTCTATTTTTGTCAGAGCTCCAGTAGCCAGTAGACACAAAGTACAGGAAAGTTGTTGACTGATTTGTTAACTGTAATGCTGTTCGGTCCCTTTAGGAAGCATACCTAGAAGTACTTGCATGTTTTGTTCCCTTGATAACTACAGGTGTGTGTGCACATGTGCGTGCCAGACAGGCTTTTAGGGTAAGCCGTCTCTCCACCTGCTCGGGTTCATTTGTTCTAGTCAGGACAGTAACAGAGTCTTTGAAGCTTGGTAATAATGATAGGTTCCCTAGTTCCCAGGTGAACTTCCAGACTTGTTTCTGTGTTCCATCTGCAGTTGGTTTGCTTTTGCTTATCTCCTTTCATTCCTGAATTTCCTTAATTAAAAATAGAAAAATAAACCATAGCTAAAATAATATTGTAGAAAAATGAGTTATTAATAAGTAAATTCAAATGTTTATCTCATATTCAGAAATAATTTGTATTAAGACCCCTTTCATCTGATTTAATGCTTACTTATTTAAAACTACTGTATAGAAAAGAGGTTTTTTTTCCTAAGCATAACTTTTCTTAGGTTTCTTTGTACAGATATGTGGGTTGTAGGGCATGAATCTGCCATAGTGCCCATGTGGAGGGCAGAGGGCACCTTGAAGGAGTTCATTCTATTCCTTTTACTATCTAGATTCCAGGAATCTAACAAGTTGTCAAGCCTTGAGCATCACCTGTACCCACTGAGCCCGTATTTTCAGAACTCTAGTGCATGAGAAATGTGGGCACTTACTTGGTATCCTAGAGAACAGCACCTGAAACGAGGAATTAAAAATACTAATTACAGAACCTCATAAATTTCGAAGTTTTCTTTTCCTTTTTCTGCTACAGTTCTCTGGCTCACTTTTTTTGCAGCCATTTTAAAATCATAAAGTTATTCCATTTGTACTTACATATCATTGCTTAATGTTATTTTTTGAGAAGTATAATTAAAATAACAAGCACCACCGGGAAAAACTTGACTTGGAACCAAAGCAAATGACTGAACAAATTCAGTGAGGTGTCCGAGTTTATGAGAGTGGGCCTCTGTCCCTGTCACTAGCACCTGCCCTGTACTTGCTGTGGTCATGGGTTGTGTGGGTATATTAAAGGAAGGGTGAAGGGTGGTCTGGAAGGCAGGCTCGTCAGACTAGTGTGCAGTGCAGGAGAGACCTGTCCAAAGGATTGCAGGCTTCCATGCCTATGTGGCCTGTTCCACACCTCATGGCTCTCCTGTTGTTGCAACTCCCCTGACGGGAAGAGCATGTTTGAAGTTGGTGATTCCAGGGGAATAGGAAGAGAGAGGCAGATGAGATGGTGTCTTGCAGAGGGCTATTTTAAAAGAAACTTTTAGATGTACCGCACATGCAAAATGTGTGAATTGTCTGCGTTCTCAGTAGGGCTCAGTGGAACCCTTATGGTTTTCCCTTGATGTATAGAAGGGTTGCGATTCCCAGGCCCTTGCTGTTGTCACCCAGGCTGCAGCTCCCAGTGTCTTACAATCTAAGGAATTGATGCAGTTCCTCTGATAGATTAAATTTTTTTTCTTGATTAACTTCACTGTGGAGTTGGCAAGAGCTGTTATCTGTTAATCAAAACAGTTTAAATAAAAAATAAAAAGATCAACCTTGAGTCTTTCTCATTCTCTAGCTTCCAAGTTGGGAATTAGCTGATCTTTTTAGGCCTGGTTTGTGATGTGAAGCTGTCAAGATGGCGCTTCCTGTTAATTACTTTTTATTGTATTTAAGACACTTAAATAACTCTTCTTGTGATTTAGTCTTCTATGTAATTAGCTGCAGTGATTAAAATCTCATTCTTTCCTTTTTGCCAGTACTTTCTTGAAAAGTGAAATTTTTCTGGGGTGACCTTTCCCTGTGCCAGACTTCTCAATTACTTTGAGCTCCAATTTGGCAAATCCATAAAATCTATCAGCTTATATTTCATGTTTTTCCTGTATATCATATTAAAATTTATTAAAATTCACCTAAAAATAAAACTATGGTCAAGCTTCACACAGTTACACACTTCATTTTACCAATTTCCCAACTTCATCCCTGGAAACAGCCATCTCAACAATTGTCAGCAAGGCCATTTCCACACTGTTTCTCAGAATATGGCATATTTCAAAGTGGTAGGAAATGGTGGAGGGGTCCATGTTTACAGACAGGTAAAGAATGGCTTATAGAGGGAATATAGACTAAAATAGTGGGAAAATGCTGGTTTATATCTATCTTACAAGCTTTTTAAAAGAGATGGTCTGGTTTTTGTAACAGGCTTGCTCTGTGTTCTCTACCTGTATTCCTGCCTCACGTTTCTTGATCCCTTCATAGCCTCTGTTTCTCATTCATACCCGATACCTGTATGAATATAGGGCCTTGCTGCCTGAGGGACTGTTGTAGGACTTCTGAGGTGACCTCTTTGTTCCATGAGTGTCATTCAGCAGACTCAGCCCCATCTTTGCGAACTCCCTTCTTCTGTCTGTGAATTGTTCATAGATTAACTTCACTTTCCTATAGTCATTTGAGCCAGACTTTTGAATTTGCAAGCAAAGAGGCTGACTTTTGCTTTTCTTCAGTTTTGATTTTCAGTGAGTTTTGTTCCAGCTGTTCAACTGAAGCATTGGACTGTCTTTTCTCACTCTGCTAGGATAATTCCTTTTTAATCCTAGTTAGTCACCCCTTCCCAGTCACAATAAGTATCATGCAATCTCCAGCTTTTCTGGCTCAAGTTCCATAGCTTTGAAGCTCTCTCTGTTAGCCAGTCTACCCCTCAGTTTTCAATTCCTAAAACATAGCAGAAGTATTTTCACTTTCAAACTACAACTGGTATGAAAGGATTCTCTTTCTGACCAAACCCCACCTCTACCTGCATTTAAACCCTACCTGCATTTAAAAGAGATGCTTAGGTTGTTTTCTGGGAGGCATGGGCTTCTTGATTGATGCAGTTTTCACTTTGAGCAATAGAGACACTTCCATTGGTTTTGTCCATGTCATTAAGTGGTTAAAAATACTTGAGACAGTAGTTGACTCTATCCTCTGATAGCTCAAGTATAGCAATCATTTGAAGAGATGTGCCCTATAAGGCACTAGAAGAATATGACGGGGAACAAGTTCACTTGAAACTAGTGTTGAGTTTCAGACAAATCTGTCTCTTTTATTCAAATATTTTGTGACTGTCTGTGAAGTCTTGCTTCTTTAAAGCTTTCGGTTTTTGATTACTTGGCAGCATTATTGCTTTATGGATCCTCAGTGTGGCTTTTTATAATGGCACCTATGAATGTACAAATTATGTGAGAGCTTTCTCTTTCACTATATTTCTTTTTACAGTAGCAGTTGAATGGGCTGCCTGACTTCTGTGGACTTGAATATTTCTTGAGTTTATTTAGAACTCTTTTTCTTTTTCTCATAGCATTCCATGGAGAGCCCAAGAGATAGCAAAGCTTTGCTTCAGACCCGGAAGTTCTTCTTGGGGAAGACTGTCTTGGAATATTGAGAAATGCAGGCCCAATAAGGGAGGGGTTGAGGCTGCTGTCTCCTAAGGACCATGAGGCTTTGTTATTTGTTTAATTTTATGTGTATGGGTATTTTGCCTGCATGTATATCTAGGCAGCACTTTTGAGCCTGGTACCTGTGGAAGCCAGAAGAGGGCATCAGATACCCTAGAAGCATTGTCTGGATGATTATGAGCCAATGCACTATATAGGTGGCCAGGAATCCAACCCAGATCTTTTGACAGAGCAGCCTTAACCACTAAGCCATCCTTTTAGCACCTTAAGATTCAGTTTTATTTTTAATTATTTGAATATGTGGGGGTGTGTGGAATATATGTACTTTTGAGTATAGGTGTTTGTGAAATCCCAGGGCGGCTGTTGGATCCTTTAGAGGTTGAGTTCCTGGAGCTGCTAAATGTGGTTGACAGGAACCCCCTCAGGTCCTTTGTAAGATCAGTAGCTTATAATGGCTGAGCTATCTTTTTATTCGTTCTTCTTTTCATCCCTCTGCTCTTCCCATTCTGTAGGCCGTCGTTTTGTGTTGTTGACCGTGTCCATTGCTTTACAGAAGCTTTTCAGTTTCAGGAGGTCCCATTTATTAATTGTTTCTCTCAGTGTCTGTGCTGCTGCAGTTCTATTTAGGAAGTGGTTCCCTGTGCCAATGCGTTCAAGTGTACTTCCCACTTTCTCTTCTATAAGGCTCATTGTGGCTGGCTTTATGTTGAGGTCTTCGATCCATTTGTACTTGAATTTTGTGCATGGTGATAGATATGGGTCTATTTTCATTCTTCTGTGTGTTGATATCCAGTTATGCCAGCACCGCTTATTAAATATGCTTTCTTTTTTCCATTTGATAATTTTTGCTTCTTTATCAGAGATCAGGTGTTCGAAGTTGTGTGGATTGATATCCAGGTCTTCTGTTCGGTTCCATCGGTCCTCCTGTCTGTTCTTATGCCAGTACCAGGCTGTTTTTAGTACTGTAGCTGAGTAGTAGAGTTTGAAGTCAGGGATTGTGATGCCTCCAGAAGTTCTTTTATAGTACAGGATTGTTTTGGCTATCCTGAGTTTTTTGCTTTTCCATATGAAGTTGAGTACCATTCTTTCGAGGTCTGTGAAGAATTTTGTTGGGATTTTGATGGACATTGCATTGAATCTGTAGATTGCTTTCGGTAGGATTGCCATTTTTACTGTATTAATTCTACCTACCCAAGAGCATGGGAGGTCTTTCCATTTTCTGGGTCTTCTTCAATTTCTTTCTTCAAAGATTTAAAGTTCTTGTCATACAAGTCTTCCACTTGTTTGGTTAGAGTTACTCCGAGATATTTTATGCTATTTGTGGCTATTTTGAAGGGTGTTGATTCTCTGAATTCTTCCCCAGCCTTTTATCATCTGTGTACAGGAGGGCTACTGATTTTTTTTGAGTTAATCTTGTATTCTGCTACATTGCTGAAAGTGTTTATGAGTTGTAGAGGTTCCTTGGTAGAAATTTTGGGATCACTTATATAAACTATCATATCATCAGCAAACAGTGAGAGGTTGACTTCTTCTTTTCCAATTTGTATTCCCTTTATCTCCCTTTGGTGACTTATTGCTCTAGCTAGGCCCTCAAGAACTATATTGAATAGATAGGGAGAAAGTGGACAACCTTGCCTTGTTCCTGATTTCAGTGGAATCACTGGGAGTTTCTCTCCATTTAGTTTCATGTTGGCTGCTGGCTTGCTGCATATTGCCTTAATTTGTATCCCTGCTCTCTCCAACACCTTTATCATGAAGGGATGTTGTATTTTGTCAAATGCTTTTTTGGCATCTAATGAGATGATCATGTGGTTTTTATTTTTCAGCTTGTTTATATGGTGGATTACGTTGACACATTTTTGTATGTTGAACCATCCCTGCATCTGTGGGATGAAGCCGACTTGGTCATGTTGGATGATGGTTCTGATGTGTTCTTGGATTTGATTTGCTAGAATTTTATTTAGTAATTTTGCATCAATGTTCATGCATGAAATTGGTCTGTAATTCTCTTTCTTAGTATTGTTCAAAAATTTTCAAATGTTCTGTTAATTCACTAGTGTGGGATTTTTCCAGCTTCTTTATGTAGGCATTTAGTGCTATGAACTTGCCTCTTAACACTGCTTTCATTGTGTCCCATAAATTTGGGTATGTTGTGTGGTCATTTTCATTGAATTTTAGGAAGTCTTTAATTTCCCCTTTTATTTCTTCCTTGACTCATTGATGATTCAGATGAGCACTGTTTAATTTCCATGTGTTTGTGGGTTTTCCGGATTTGGTATTGCTGTTGACTTCTAGTTTTAAAGCATGGTGATCTGATAAGGTACATTGGGTTATTCCAATTTTTTTGTATTTGTTGAGGTTTGTTTTGTTACTGAGTATGTTGTCAGTTTTTGAGAAGGTTCCATGAGGTGCTGAGAAGAAGGTATATTCTTTTCTGTTTGGATGGAATATTCTATAGATGTCTGTTAAGTCCATTTGAGTCATAACATCTATTAGTTCTCTTATTTCTCTGTTCGTTTTTTGTCTGATTGACCTGTCCAGTGATGAGAGGGGAGTATTGAAGTCTCCCACTATTAGTGTGTGGGGTTTAATATATGATTTAAGCTTTAGAAGTGTTTCTTTGACATATGAGGGTGCCTTTGTATTTTGGGCATAGATGTTCAGTATTGAAATTTCCTCTTGATGGATTTTCCTGTGACTAATATGAAATGTCCTTCTTTGTCTCTTTTGGCTGATTTTAGCTTGAAGTCTATTTTGTTAGATATTAGGATAGCTACACATGCTTGTTTCTTAGGTCTGTTTGATTGGTATATTTTTTTCCCAACCTTTTACTCTTGAGACAATGTCTGTCTTTGAGGTTGAGATGCGTTTCTTGTATGCAGAAGAGGGATGGATTCTGTTTTCGTATCCAATCTGTTAGCCTGTGCCTTTTTATAGGTGAGTTTATTCCATTTACATTAAGGGATATTAATGACCAATGGTTGCTATCTCCTGTTAATTTAGTTTTCATCATTGGTGATGTTAATTTGTGCATTATTTTCTTCTTCGGGATTTGCTGTAATGAGATCATCAGTTGTCTGTGTTTTTTGTTGGTGTGGCCATCTTCCTTGGGTTGTAGTTTTCCTTCTAGTATTTTGTGTAGGGTTGGGTTTGTGGCTAGGTTTTGGTGAAATCTAGATTTGTCATGGAATATCTTGTTCTGTTCTTCTATGGTGATCGACAGTTTTGCTGGGTATAGTAGTCTGTGCTGGCATCTGTGGTCTCTTAATGTCTGCATAATGCTTGACCATGACCTTCTGGCTTTCATTGTCTCCACTGAAAAGTCAGGTGTAATTCTGATAGGTCTACCTTTATATGTTACTTGTCCTTTTTCCTTTGCAGCTCTTAATATTCTTTCTCTGTATGTTTAGTGTTTTGATTATTATGTGGCAAGAGGATTTTTTTTTTGGATCCAGTCTATTTGGTGTTCTGTAAGCTTCTTGTATCTTTCTTCGGCATATCTTTCTTTATGTAGGAAAAGGTTTTTTTCTATGATTTTGTTAAATAAATTTTCTGTGCCTTTGAGGTGAACTTCTCCTTCTTCTATACCTATTATTCTAAGATTTGGCCTTCTTATGGTGTCCCATATTTCCGGGATATTTTGGGTTAGGCTTTTGTTAGATTTAATAACTGATGAGTCTATTTCCTGTGTTTTATCTTCAGCACTTGAGATTCTCTCTTCTATTTCTTGTATTCTGTTGTTCGTATTTGCATTTGTGGTTCCTGCTCTTTTTCTCATGATTTCTGCTTCTATAATTCCTTAGGCTTGTGTTTTTTTTTTTCTATCTCAGTTTTCAAGTCCTGAATAGTTTCTTTTATATGATTGACTTCTTTTTCTTGGTTTTATTTAAGTGATTTGCTGATATCTTCCAATTTTTTGTTTTTTTTCCTCCATTTCTTTAAGGGAATTTCTCATTTCATCTTTAAGAATTTCAAACATTCTCTTGAGGTTAGTTTTTAGATCATTTTCTTCCGGTTCATCCATATATGGTTGTTCAGGTCTTGGTTTTGTAGAGTCTCTAGGTTTTACTGGTATTGTGTTGCTCTTTGTGGTGTAGCATGTGATCTTACCTTTTCTACTCTTCTCTTCTTCTAATATGTGTGGTTGGGGCTGTCTGAGATTCTGTTGAATAATCTTCTAGGTGCCAGTGAATCCAAAGCTCAGATGGTTGTTCCTTGTGGTACAGTCAGTGTCACAGTTCTAGTTACCTCATTGGTTATTCCTGATCCTGGAGATAGCTCAGTTATCCTATGCTTTGGTCTGTTCCCTTGGAGTTTGCTGTCTCAGGCCTACTTTGGCCTTGGCTGCTGGCTTTGATCCTTTTCTGTAAATCTTGGTCTGGATCTCCTCCTGCAGAAGCCCCTGGCTTGAAGTTGGACCTGTTCTTGTGGAGATCGCTGACTCTGGATCTGGTCGCTGGTTTAGTCCTGATCCACCAGTGTTCTGGGACTGTGCTGGCTCCCAGGGCTGCATTTGCTTATCGCTTAACTCCAGGTGGAGCTTGTTTCCTCTGGCACTCTGTGTCCTAGGAGTCTCGTTCAGTTGGCTTTGCCAAATTTATGAAGAGTTTTTTTTCCCCCCAAGAAACAGAAGTGATATTATTTATTTTTCAGACAGGACTTTGCTATGTAGCTTAGGCTGGCCTTGAACTCAAGATTTAACTTCCTTGGGCTCCTTAGTGCTAGAAATACATGTGTGTACAGCACCACACTTTGATCCTAGACTTTTTTTTTTAACCTATATCTTGGATTAATTTCTCCCTGTTTGACTCTCTTCTTTACTTCTGTAAATTTTACTAATAGTTAACGTTTTCCTTTGGCTTTTTTCTAAAGATCTTCCTTTATAGTTTTTTTCAATATTGGAAGAGAGGCCTTCAACTAAATCTTACAGGTGTCTTATTTGCCCAGCTACTCACACATAGTTGACTTACTTTCACTTTTTTGCTTATTCATTCATTGTACTTGTTTATCCATTTAGTTACCCATAGTTTATTTTTCATGTATTTATAGAGTGCTTGTAATATCCTGTGCACTGTGTTAGACATCATAACTATATTATTAAACCAGAAGGATTTCCCACCTTCACAAAATTAGTACACTGTTCTATTTATGTAACCCACTTTATTTTGTTTTTTTTCCAGCTTTAATTTCTATTTAAATGTACCATTATAGTATCATCTTTCTAGTTTATAAATACTGTTGTCTTTATACTCTCTGAATAGTATTTAAAAGAATGAACACCTGTTTCTGTTATCAGAGGTATCTGTTTTTTCTGTGATTAAATGTTCTCTTTGTTTAGGTATTTTGACATATTTATGGAGAAGGGCAGATGCTTCATAGTTGATGATATTTTCCTCATTGTTGCAGTACTGCTCCCCGGACCATCTCAGATGGGAAATGGTCAACCGTATCAGAGGCAGCCTTCCTTCTAGGGTATTTTTTGAATATCAGGTCCGGAGCAAGAAATCACAGAACCCAGTCAAGTTGTCATGGCTGACAGTGTTCTCTGGGGAGTTTTATGTACTTCACAGGGCAGAATTCCTGTGAAGAGCTGTGTGGAGGCCCCTCAGACATCCAGGCCATCCAAGTCATCTGGTTGTTCCAAAGTTACATTTCCTACTGTCTGCATTGGCTTTGGTATAGAGTTGGAACTTAACATTTGTTTAAAGGGTATTCTCACCTTTAAAGGAGACTTGTGGAGTAATGAGGAGTGTCTACCAAATCTAGAGCTCTAAATTGAGGAATCTACAGTTTCAGCTTCTTTTCATATAAGGTATTAGAACTTTAATGGATTCTAAAACCTTTCTACTTTCTTCTGTCTTATGGGTGTCCTCTGTAACAAGGTGACTGTGCAGGGCACAAATCTGTGAAGGTGAACTCTTCCATGTGAGAAAACAGTGGACTAGTGAAATGGCAAAGACTTACTTGGTGTTGGTTTTTATATTGTGATTAAAATGGTTTGTTTCCCAAGCACCTCTCTCTTCAAATCTCATCTAGAAGGATGAGACAAGATAATTCAAAGAACTTAAAGCCACTCTGCCAGTAGATATTCAGTGTTGTACATAATTTTATTATTGCACTTTTTGTAAGTCTTTGGTCTATAAAGATCCATGGGCCTACAGTGGAATATCCACAGCCCTCTTATTTTCATGAGCCCTTTTTAATGTTTTCTGCAAACAACTCATATTTTTGGGATTACACATAACAAGTATAGGACAGCAGACATGCCTGCTCATAAATGTATTTGTTGAGATTTTTGCCAAGTGTTAGATCAGACAGTGATTCTGAGGGAATCAGGGAGACCTGGGAGTGCTCCCTCTGTGCAGGCAGCTCTTTTGAATGGGGTTCCTAATGGATGATTTGATTGTTTCCTTAGAGCTTCCTCTATATACTCTGAGTTTTCTGTCTTCTTAGTGATCATGATACCATTTCTTCACTAATTTGATCCCTTCTGCTTTCCATCTTTCAGGGTCTGCACTTATTTCCCGCTGTGCTGTTAACATGCGTTCTTCATATCTATCATCGAGAGAGCTTTGTTCTTTTTCTGTGTTGACCTTTGCCTTATTTTGTCGGAGCCTCGTAAAGGACAGATTGTGGGCATAGTTCTCAGTCCGGCCATTCTGACCTCCTTCAAGCATTCCTTCTTTATTTCTTTGGCTGGTGCAGTTGATGCAATTAGAAGGGACATTTGACATGGTTACCAATAACCAAAATTTCTAGGTTCTTTACATCATTTTCAATCCTTTTGTCTTTATAATTCCTGTAGTTGGCACAGTTAAAAAGTGCTAAAGGAAATAGGAATGGGTTTTTATACGTTTTTCTATCTCCCAGTTATGTTGATGCTTGAGAGATTGGCTGCAGATGATACTGAATCGTCTCTTAAAAAGCAATGGAAATTGTACAGACATTTTTTAAAACGTTAAAAGTAGAAACAAAGTATTTATTTAGATGTAGTCTAAGACAAATTCTTTTCTTAGGTTTTTTGAGAAAGGCTTTCTTTGTATAGATTTGGCGCCTGTCCTGGCACGTGGTCTGTAGACCACGTTGACCTTGAACTCACAGAGATCCACCTGCAGCTGCCTCCTGAGTTCTCGGATTAAAGGCATGCGCCACCATTGCTTGGCTCTAAAACAGATTGGTTTGTGTCCCTCAGATTTTGTAGCCCACAGTCGCAGTGGAGTTTCTAAGTAAACAGACATGAAGTAAACCCTTCCATTTTACTAATAGATAGCTGTATAATCTTGTCTCAGCTTAGTGTCTGCACATTAGAGATATTAGTGGTGTGCCTCACACTGCTGTTAGAGATGCTCAGCCTACCTGTTACCACCCAGCCAGTCCCTGTGGACCTAACGCCTCTTCTTGTTTCCCTTCTCTCACTCTCTCTTATATTTCTAACCATTTCCTTCCCTTAGATAGTCCTCATTTACTGCAAATTTTCTTTCATGTTTTGTATGCTATCTTTATATTGTTTATTACATTTACATTGTTAGACCCCAATTCTGGGGTGCCAACCCCTCAAACGTGCACCCCAAAGACCACCAAGAACCACACCAATTGTTGCAAAAGCAAGAGGTATAATTTGACGTTTGCAAACGGGCTTCTGTTCCCCAGTAACTCCGGACTGAGCAGAGAGCCCCAAACAACAATTACAAGCGGTATTTATAGGAAAAGATCTCAGGTATAGTATAGGGGTGGTGGGGCATATAGTGATTGGCTATAAGCAACTGCTACATATCAGTAGAAGGTCATTTGGAGTTTAGCCAGTCCAGGCTCCTTTGATCCCCGGGAAAGGAGACCCCCGGACGTTCTCATAGGATTCCCCAGACGCTCTCACAGGATATCAGCGGGTCCACCTGGACTCTATGGCTTGGCCAGTCTTGTTTAGATAAGCAGTTAATTGGAGTTGTTTACGACCTCATCCTGTTCACCAAAAGGAGGCTTCATCTTGCTCATTAAAAGTTATTTATAACTTTATCCTGTTATGCCAAGAAGGGGGGCTTGGGTGCAAAAGGTGAAGGCCTA
>PVIU01024446.1:0-25522 GCA_004026605.1 Ondatra zibethicus
TTCATTTCAGACTATTATTTTATGCATTTATGTAAGATCTAGGGCCCACAAATGAGAAGGCATACAATATTTGCCAGACATTGGCCTAATTAGCTCAGTGCAATTCTCTCGAGTTGCTTCTATTTTCCTTGTAAATGGCTTACCTTCATTCTTGTTTATGGGTGAAATTCCACTGTGTATATATACACCCTCTTCCCTTACCCATTCCTCTGTCATCAGATGCCTAGGTTGGTTCTATACTTCACTTCCAGTTCTTCTCAGAGTGAGTCACTACCGCATGTCTCCTTACCCTAGACACACACCTCTCATTTCATCTCACAACTCTCGGGGATGGTGGAGGCCAAAGTAAGGAAGTGAGTTTGGAAATGGGCAGAGAACTAGGAGTGTCTTCCAGGAACTATAATCAGTGACCCTTGCTCATTTGTTTTAAGAACTGGAAGGATTTTGTTTCCTTCACACTCCATCTGTAAAAGGGGATTCTACTCTGCTAGGCCCATGGCCCTGATCACATAGCTGTCCAAGGAAGGTCACCTCATTCTGAAAGAGCCTACCTGAAGCTGAAGGTGTCCTGGAGGATTTGGAGAAATTATGAGGTCAAAATGAGAGTTTAGTTCTGTCTTCCCAAGTCTGTCTTTCTCCTTCTGTATGTTGAAGTTTGAGAAAGGGCTAAAGAACCCCCCTAGAGACCTTTTTGGGAAACTTGGTCTTCTAAGATCACGGAAACGTGCCAAATGGGACTCATCATCTGGAGGTTGACAGTGCCTTTTGACTTCCCAATTTTCTAGAATTCTTCCTTATTGCTGAGGAAGAATGATTCATATTAAAAGAAGGGGAAATAAGAAAATGTCATTACAGATACTATCAGAACTTTAGGAAGATAAAATTTTTCAAACTTTCCAGAGAGCTGCTTGCGATATATTTCCCTAGATTAAGAAATGTTCTTCTACCTACTGATGCAGTAATTCCACTTCAGGAGTTTATCATAATGTAATATTCACAATGAAAACAAATTAGGCATATGGAAGGATGCTCAAGCAGGTATTAGTTGTTATAATGATACTCTGGCAAAAATATACATGCCCAATAGGAAAATAAAAAGGTAATTATGGTATAGCCATGTGACAATATTATACAGCTATTTAAAATAATGCATTGCACCATTTTTATGAGGTAGGCAATGCTTGCTGAGCTCTGCAACTTACAAGCTGTGTAAAAGACACACGTGCTGGTGAAGTAAGATAGCAACGGCATTCTAGCTATAATGGTGCAAAAAGGAATTACACTGGGTGTTTATTATACCTCTTTATATACTCCTGTCATTAAAGCTGGAAGGATGGCTAAGCACCCAGACAGTGGCTCCCAACCTCCTGTCTCTCCAGTCAGTCCAAGGAGTCTCCCACGAAGCTACCCACTCAGCACCCAGACAGTGGCTCCCAACCTCCTGTCTCTCCAGTCAGTCCAAGGAGTCGCCCACTCAGCTTCATAGCAGCTGTTGTCCTTCATTTCCCTCAACCAGCGTTCATCAGGTATGCACGGTTTGGGGCACGAGCCCAGCTCTTACATTCTCAAATGTTATATCACACAAAACTTAGGGTTCTTTAAAATGCCTGATTCTGGATCCAAGTTTGGGAAAATTTGATCTAATGGCTGAGGGTAGTCTGGGAAACCAACTTTTTATAGTTTTTACTTTTTTCTATTACTGTTAATGAATCACTTCACTAAAACTAGTGATACAAAATCAACATACAAAAAGCAGCAGTATTGGCAGATGCCAGTAGTAAACTACCTGGAACAGAAGTTCAGAAAACAGGTGGAACAATGAGCAAAGGAAGGGCCAGTTCCCAGCACTCACCCTTATCGGGCTGCTTAAAATTGCCAGTGACTCTAGTTACAGGGAATCAGAAGCCCTCTTCTGGCCTCAGTGGCATTTTCATACAGACACATACACATACCACAGATAAAAATAAAAATTTAGTAGGAGATTTAAAATAACTCAAGAAGCAATCTTACAATGGTTATAAAAATCCTTCATTAATTCAAGAATAAATTTAATAAAAAGGTGAATAATCTTACTGTGTGTGTTACTGTGTGTGTGTGTGTGTGTGTGTGTGTGTGTGTGAGAGAGAGAGAGAGAGAGAGAGAGAGAGAGAGAGAGAGAGAGAGAGAGAGAAGGTCTCTCTATGTAGCCCTTGACTGGACTGTAACTCACTATATAGACCAGACTGGCTTCTAACTCACAGAGATCTATCTGTCTTTGCCTCATAAACACTGGGATTAAAGATATGTACCATCACACATGGCCCAAGACAAGTGATTTTATAATGAGCTCCCTAAAATATGAATTTTAAAAATCAGAAAGGGCATAGTATCATACACTCATGGATTGGGAGCATCAGTGTTATTTAAATGCCCACACCGCCTAAAGCAATCCATACATTTAATACAATCCCAATCAAAAAGCCAATGACATTCTTCAAAGAACTAGGAAAAAAAAAAGTCAAAATTCATAAGGAATCTCTGACTCTCTGGGTAGCCCAAACCATCTTGAACAAAATGAAAAAACAAAACAAAAATCAACACATTATATGACCCAACTTGAAAGTGTACTCCAAAGCTGCAGTAATCAAAACAGCATGGTATTGACATCAGGACAAATGCACATCAAAATGGAGAAGAACAGAAAACCCAGAAAGGAACCCACACATCTGTAACCAACAAATTTTCCCAGGTGGCGAAGCGCACACCTTGGAAAGGAAAATCTTTTCAGTAAGTGGTGTTAGGACAGTTAGCTGTTATACGTAAAGATGTAGCTAGATCCCTACCTCTCAGCCCTCACATGCTTTTCAACATGGGCTCGGTCTGCAGTCTAGGTCATTTTCAGCCGTGCTTGAGAAACTTCCCTGAGTCAGCTGGAAAGCTACAGCAGCAACCACACCGCAGAAACCCCAGCAGGAGCTTCTAGAGGGCCATACAAATAACTTCAGTCAGAAAACACTTAATAAGGTGATGATGCTCTTTTAGACTTACTGCAGGCCAGGGATTATATACACTTTAATTATCCCACGTAGCCTTTGTAGATAGCCTGTGAATCAGGCATTACTATTCCCATTTAAGAAATGAAGAAAGATTTAATGTGCCCATGGCTTATCACTGGTCTCTGCTGCACCTGATCTACAAACTCAAGGTTTCTAAACCAAAGTTTATGCTCTTAACCAGTTTAATACATGCACCGCGGGTACCGTATGGTGATCATGATGGCTAGTTTTAACTGTTAACTTGACACAATCTAGAATCACTTGGGAAGAGCTTTTCATTGAGGGGTTGTCTAGATCAGGCTGACCCGGGAGCATGCCTGTGGGTTATTGTCTTGATTATGTTCATTGATATGGGTGGTCCAGCCCTCCCTAGACAGGTCCATTTCCTGGGCAGTGGATCCTGAACTGTACCAGGGTGAGAGAAGATGAGCATATATGCATTCATTTCTCTCCACTCTTAACTGTGGATGTGATGGGACTAGCTGTTTTAAGTTTCCTGTCACAAAAATGGACTGCAATCTGAAATTGTGAGCCAAATAAACCCTTCCTCCATGGACTTGCTTTTTTGTCAAGAGTTTTGCTTTGTTGTTTTTATTACAGCAGCAGAAATGGATTTGGAACAGTGATGGGTTGCTTCCACTGGGCACCTTTGGAGCTTAGGTGAGCTGGGGAGGTTGACCAAGCTGTCTTGACCCGAGTCCTGAAGGTGAAGCAGGCTAGAGAGGCAAATCTCAAAATCACATGTGATGCAAGAAAGCAGCCTGTGTTAGGGCAGCAGTCAGATCCTGGAGAAGACTATAGCTTGATGAATGCTGTGTGGATGCAGGAGACACCCAGGTGGGGTCACAAAGTATTTCGTTTCCTCTCATGCGGGATTTAGTTCTTGTGCTGCAGACAGTGGGTTCAGGGAATGGAAATCACTAGTTTTATGGCTTTGATGGATCCTATTATTTGAAAAGAAGGCAAAGAACTATCATTGTTTACGGGTAATATGATTATCAAACCATGGATAGATACCTGAGAAAGCCCAGCAATATCAAAGAAGGTAGTAAAAGGGCTACAAGAGAAAATAAATACACACAAAATCAATAGTCACCTAATACATCAGCAATAAGCAGAACATACAATAAAAAAAAATCCCTGTTCCCTCACAGCAGCAAAAATACTTAAGAAAATCCTTAAGGAATAAACTAACTCAATGAAGAAAATGACAAATCTTTTACTGAAAAGCATTGTGAAATTCCCTGGTTTAATGTAGGAACACGTGCTCTGAGAGGGCCAGACACTCTGTTATAAATAAGTTTTCCCTTAATTAATTTGCTGGTTTAATGCAATTACAATATAAATCTCAGTAGAGCATTTTATGGAAAACTTGACAGAGGGATTTTAAAATGCTTTTGGACAAATAAATGCATGAAAAGAGCCAAGGGAAGAAAATGTAAAGACGTTACAAAGTGAGATTGTGATGTATCCAGTATTCATGAGTGCTAGAGATGAAACCAACGTGAGAGTGTGGCATAGGTCAAGCTAGTCAAATTTCGGCATGGGTAGGGACCTCCCCATTCAAAGAGCTATTGGCAGTTGGCGGCTGCTGCGGAAGGGAGGCTGTCAGCTTTCTTCAGGCCTGTTCCCCTGATCGACTGTCCATGTGGCAGCGTAGGACCCTGCACATGTCGGCAGCACTAAGTGAGTTTAAGAAGAGAACATGAAGTTGAGAGGGGAACGAGGTAGGGAGATAGTGGAGTAGTTGGAGGGAAGGCGACTTGATCAAAACTCATGGTATGTGTGTACGGAATTTTCAAACAATAAGAGATCAGTAAAGCAGAATGCTCTACATTATGGGTCTACATAATGAGTCTCTCTAAGGCTCATAATATGTGAACACACGACACACACAGAGTAAGACAAATGCATTATGAAAGTGTAGAACGTGTTACATTTCAGATCATTGTGGAGCCTGAGAATTATTCAATCCATAATGCTTTGGCAGCTGGTTAACTGTTTGGGGGAAAAATAGAGGTGTGCTTACCTTAAAGGATGCACCAAATGAAATCCGCAGTGGCTACACTCACCTTCCTCTCTTGATTTACAATTGGCTCCCCCATTCCTGTGGGCTCGGGGCAGCTCTGTCTTGCTCATCTAGCTCAGCACTCACTGCGGTAAGTTATAATTTCCCCTTCATCTTGACAGGCAGCCTGTCATCTTCATCAGGAGGCAGCCACCTCACTGCATTCATTTGCTTATCCTCTGAGTCCAGCAATACATATATTCTGTTTTGTGGATTGGCAAAGGGCCCTTCATTCACTCTCTGAAGGCAGGAGGACTTTAAAAATCTCAGCCCAGTAACCACACTGCGCATATTGATCTCAGGAGATACCAGGGGAGAGCAAGCAATGCAGTCACACTCATAGCTGGCTTTATTTTCTCCAACTTACTTTGAGTTTATTGGTGATAGTCTCTTTCTAGTTATGGACCATTTATTTCTCATGCATAACTTAATTATATCATGAACGGGAGAGGTGCTAATGAGAGAAAACCATTCCAACATCTGAAAAACATTGGCTTGCTTTTTTTCTTTTTTTTTTTTATTCCAACATATATTCAGCCCCTATTCTGCGTTACAGTGTTCAAAAGATCAATAGGTAGTAGCCTACTTCTGGGCAGCTTTCCACAAATGATACCAGACTGCTCCATCTTTTTGTGGTTTTTGTAGTCTAAACTTGATACAACCATTAGTAGTCTTGGGTCATTTCTATGCGGTTGTTTTTCCCTATTGAGAAAACCACATACGCGCGCGCGTGTGCGCGCACGCACACACACACACACACACACACACACACACACACACACACACATCAGGGAAGTTCTTTATGCATTGGCAATCTCCACTTGAAATGGCTGTTCTTGAAATTGCTGTGATGGGTCTGAAGAAATTTTCCTTCTTTGAGTGGGGTGATGTCATTGATCAAAGCTTACCTACCGTACATGCGGAAGATGTGAGTGCAGAAAAGGTGAGCTCTGTGCCCACTTTCTTATTTTCATTTTATTTTACCTAGAGTGCCACATATACACCAAAGAGCACAGAGAATAATTTTACAGGAAAAACATAACCATATCAAATAAGAATATAAAAATAAATAAATAATAAATAAAAAATAATAAAGTGAGCTGGAAGAGCTCTGATGCTGATGGTTCTTCCAGGGTTGAGTTGTACCATCTGCCTTCACTGGATACAGGATCTGTGGACTTCGCTCTGCTGTAAGCTGGCACAGTTGATGGGGTGCTTGGCTGCACAGGCATGGAGACTTGAGTTTGATATTACACCCACACAAAAGCCAGGGGCAGCAAAATGTTCCTGCAATCCTAGCGCTGGGGAGGTCCTCTGGGCTTGCTGGTCAGCCAGTCTACCTGAATCAGTAAGTCCCAAGTTCAGCAAGAGACTTTGTCTCTGAAAATAAGGAAGAAAGTGATTGAGGAACACACCTGAAGTCACCCTCTGGTTTCTACGGGCATGCACATACACACTCTCCTCAAGGTAGCAATATCAATCTTCCAATATTATCTGAGAATTAAATAAAATAAATATTTATTAATATTCCATACTGACTGATCCATAGAAACTAATTAATATCAACTGTTTAAAAGCCTTTATCACTTCCCCCAATCTTTCTTTTAACTTATAGAAAATTTTGTATGCCTGAAATTTCCCAGGAGCATTTCCCAGCAATCCTTGCCAGCGGCTGCTGCTAGGCACAGCTTTAGCTGCTGCCACTTTTGCTCTCTGCTAATCACTCTACCAAATCTAATTTTTTTCCTCTGGTTAATTTTTTTCTCTTAGCAGGTTCCAGTGTTTTCCAAAAGCTGTGATTCTTCAGTTTGTTTTTCTGCTCTAACAGACTTCACTGTGTGCAGATTTAACAGCTGTCTGCTCAGTTTGTGTTGTGTGTCTCCATGAGTTAGACGCATGATGGCTAGCTAAAAGACAGTGTTTAACCATCTCTTGCGTCGAGAAACTCATTTGTAGACTAGATTTATAGAATCAGAATGGTAAGGTACCAGAGGTTTCTGAGATGTAGCATAGAGGACCAAAATAGTAGGGAAGTGACCAGCCTTGAAGCCCCCTGTTGTATGACTTGACTTGGAGATATGTGGACAAAGGTCTATTTACCCCAGGAAAGTCACTGAAGTTGGACCAAGGAAATGATTCCATTCAAGTGCACTTTAGAGAGCATATTGGATGATGGGTGATTCAAAAGCAGCTGCATCATCAAGAATATCACCCCATCATGAGTGATGACTCATGATATGTCTGTGCTGCAGGTGCATCAAGCTGTACCTGTGGAGTTCCCTGTGCTGCCTGCATGCTGGGCAGCTGCTTGGATAGTCTCTTTTCCTTAGTGACCTTTGCTAGTTATACTCTGGGGGAGGGGCCTTGCAAATCTTGTAAACCTCAGGAACTTCCTGAGACTTCTCAGATAGATTTTACTTGTTAGATCTTACTTCTTTAATCTTAGTGAGCTTCCTTCCAGGAGTGAATGGTTCAATTCAGATAGCAGAAAGAGCTGCACAATGTCCCTTAATCCCAAAGATTTTGGACACCAAAAATGATTCCACACGTACAGAACAATGTTTTAGAAACATGAAAATGATGGTAGTGGATGGAACTTGGGGCTTTGAGTCTAAAAGCCTGGGTTTTAGATTCCAGCTCTGATAGACCATACCCAAGAATCTGGAACTGGGAAAGCCTTGACCCTTTGAAAGCTCACGTTAGTGATGCTCACTTCGAGGCTGGAGGTGATGGCCACCTTCAGAATTTTGAGGATGGGAAGGTATTCAAAGTTCACGTCTGTTGATGTGATACAATACCCTGACAGAAAGCTATTTATGGGAGACAGGACTGTAGTCACAGTAGCAGCAGCCTGAAGCAGCTGTTAAATCACAAGCATAGTCAAGAACAGGGAGAAAGGAATGCATGCACACTTAGCTCTCAGCCAGCTTCCTTTACTCTTATGCAGTCCACAGCCAAAGCCTGGGAATGGAGCCACCCACTTTCAGGCCGGATTTTAACATATCAGTCAAGGCAATCTGGATAATCTCCCACAGATATGCCCCAGGCCAACCTAATCTAGAAAACTCCTCAGTGAAACTTCCCCAAGTGATTCTAGATTGTGTCAAGTACACAATTAAAGCAAACCATCACAAGGAGGATGGTATATTGGCCATGTCCTTTTTGCAGATGGATAGTACGGCCAACACTGAGAAGTCCTGGTGACTAAGAACATCTTATACCACTCTACCCAAAAGGTCCTTTTGTGATTATACAAGTGTGGTCAACTGATAGTTTCCAACACTGTTCCTATCAGCCACATGAAGGTATCAAGCACTTGAAAGGTGATCAGTTTTTAGATTCACAACTTTATCTGATCACAGATGTAATTCCACCCATTATGCTTGGTCTTAGGTACTGAGCACTGATTGGTTGGTTGATTGATTAGTTAACTGATAGATTTATTGGTTCATTTATTGGTCAAAAATGCATTGAAGTCTACTCTGTCTCAGGTATAGCATCTGAGCATTGCAGATAAATCAGAAAATCTATCAAAGGCAGTGCCTCCATCATTAAACCCCAGCCTTTTCGGTCTACAAATGCTTGTGATGCCCTAATTAGATGCATCACTTTGTTCCAATTTCTATGATTGGAAAGCAAATTTCTGTAAACCTTAGTGGATTAAATATACTGTTCCCATGTTTTGTATGGATTGGGATTTTGAAGCAGGTTGGATGTGCAAGATGGGTTGGGTTTTTTAGTCAGATTAGTGATTGGCATGGGGACTGTCTGAATATCCCTTCACTTTTATGTTCAGTAGCTGATGTTGATAGGTGGAAACTACTGAATCAGGGATCCTTGGTTATCTCTTTCTGTTTCTAGGGCAGTAGTTCTCAAGCCATGGGTCACGACCCTTTTGTGGGTCACATATCAGATATTCTGAATATCAGATGTTTGCATTACAATTAATAACAGTAGTAAAATTACACTTATAATTATAAGGGCTGGAGAGATGGCTCAGTGGTTAAGAGCTCTGACTGCTCTTCCAGAGGACCAGGGTTCGATTCCCAGCACCCACATGGCAGCTCACAACTGTCTCTGACTCCAGTTCCACAGGATCCAACACCCTCACACAGACATATATGAAGGCAAAACACCACTGCATATGAAATAAATAAATTTTTTAAAAAAGGTATTTGTTTAAAAAAATACACTTATAAAATATCAATGAAATAACTTTATGGTTGGGGATCACCATGACATGAGGAAGGTATGAAGAGGTCTCAGCTTTAGGAAGGTTGAGAACCACTGCTTAAGAAGCTTTTCCACATTCAGGGGAAACTGGATTCTTAGTTGTCATAGATCTTCAAAGGGAGAGAGGGAGAGATTGAAAAAAGTGAGAGACTGTGTGTGTGTGTGTGTTGGTGTATGTGTGTGTCCATAAGAAAGAGGGTGTGCACACTAATTGTTAGTTACTTTCTGTCACTGGGACAAACACTTGAGAGAAACAATTTACATAGAGGAACTACTTGAGTTTTAGGGAAGAATTGCTAATTTTGGCTCACAATTTCAGAGCTTTTATCCCATCATGGTCCCCTCAGTTCCATGGTTTCTGGCCATGAGGCCAAGAATCATGATGGGGCAAAGTTGATCACTTAATGTTGACCAAGAGTATAGATGGGGGAAAGACCAGGGAATACATATAATCTTCACAAGAACCCCCCCCCCCAACTGATTTATCCTCCAGCAAGGCCCCTCTTGAAGTCTTGGGAATAAGGCCAAGAGCTAGAGACCAAGCATTCAACACAGGAACTTGTGAGAAAATTGCATATTTGATTAATTTCCCACACCAGTTGGGAAACATTTTTGTTGATGAATTAGCTTTGGATATTACATAGGAAGGGATACAGACTCTATTTCTTGAAGGGAGCATGTTGTTATTCCACCATAAGATCATGTAGCCAGGTGTGGTGGCAAGTAAGTACCTGTTGTCCTAGCACTGGGAAGTCTGAGTCAAGAGGATTATGAGTTAGAAGTCAACCTGGGTGACATAGTTATCAAAATAAACAAAACAACTAACCAACAAAGAAATGTGAGGTTGGACATATATGCATTGGTGTGCTCATTTGTAGGAATGTAGTCTGCTACGGCTCCTTGCTCGGTCATGGTTGTCCTAGAAGTTGTGTGCACTCTGCAATTTCACACTCTCCTAGTATAGTTGGTGTCTTACTTCTAGCAGGTCCTGTGTGCTTCTCCCAAACCTTTCTATGATGCTGTAGGAACCTGGAAGACAGAGAAACTCTTTACAGAGCAATATGCACTGATGAAATGGATGGTAGTGGGCAGGTTAGCCACACATTCTCCAAGCACTCCTCGGAGTTTCCAGGTTTTATGGGAACCAGGCTCATCTTTTACTCAGAGATAAGTCAACATGTTCTTATTCTTTGAATCAGTTGATGAGGTTATGGTTGACACACAAATAACTGGAAATGTTTAAAGATTCATGTATATAACTTGATATATTTGAAAATAAGTGAACACTCATGAAACATCAACACAATCAGCAATGTAAGTCCTCTTGCACTTCCTCTCCTTTATGGGGGGTTCACTTGTTTGTTTTGCTCTTTTTTTTCCTGTAGTAAGAACATTTAACAGAGGCTGGAGAAATGGTTCAGTATTTAAGAGCACTTGATACTGCCACCACCTCTCTCCAGGGCAATGCTGGAGAGCTGGCCCTGGCAATGTGGATGTGGGAGAGCCAGTCCTGCCCCTTGCCAGACGCCACAGGCAGGAGAGTTGGTCTTACTCTACACCTGAGTAAAGAAGGAGAGAATTGGCCCTGATGACCTGGGTCAAGGAGAGCAGGCAGGCAGACCAACTCAACTACCACCCGGACCATGACTTTGAATTGGCTCAACCCAACATCTACCCCATCTAAGAACTGCTGGAGTAGCTAAAGGGTTCCATACTGCAGAATCAAAGATGCAGGATGAAGCATGATCCTAATTAGTCTTAATCAATAAAAATATCATAAGTCAAATATCAGGGGGAAAACCTGGAAGATCAGAGACCCTCAAGTTGCTTCCTGCCTGTCTCCTTCATCAGTCCAAAAGGACCTCAGATCCTGTGTACACCCTACTTTATCACTTCCTGAGTGGTCTCCACCTCCTGAGTGGAGCATTAAAGACGTGAGCCACCACCGCCCAGCTTCTGCAGTTCACTAGTGGCTGGCTAGCTCTTCCCTCCGATCTCCAGGCAAGCTTTACTTGTCAGAACACAGATAAAATACCGCACAACAACAGGATCTCCCTGACACAGGGCAACAACAGGATATATGAGAGGAGCCCCCTGAGGATCCAATGCTGATAGTGTAGCAGAAGTCAGAGGTCTTAAGTCAGACCAATGTCTCATCGCAACGGACATTTGCAAGCAAGGCTGTTTGGGCGGAAAGGTAGACTGGGTGACCCACTGGGACACACCGCAGCTTCCACGGCAAGATTTTTTTGTTTAGTTTTTGTTTTCTGTATGTTTGTTTTCTTTGGGGTGGGGTGACTGCAAGGGTGAAAGGTGGAAATGGAGGGCCAGGAAGATGAATAGGTTTGGGGTACATGATGTGAAATTCATAAAGAATCAATAAAAGATTTTTTTAAAGCACTTGCTGTTCCTGCAAAGAACCCAGGTTCTATTGCCAGCACCTACATGGCAACTACCAGCCATCTATAATTCCAGTTCAGTACCCTCTTATGGCCTCTGCCAGACATACATGTAGAGAGAACACCCATACATGTAAAGTCACATTACTAAGAACACTCAGCATAAGACCTATCCTCTTAGAAACTGTCTGATCCTACAGTACAGCATTGGCTGTCATCTGCCCTGCATACACAGTGGGTCCTCAGAACCCATTTATTCACCCTGTATACATAGTGGGTCCACAGAACCTTTTTATCCTGTGTGATGTTTTTATATTAGGTTTTCTTTCTTCTTCATGCTCTCCTCTTCCTGATTTCTAATTCATGATTGTTTGAAAAAAAAATACTCTGTTCCCCCAGACCCAATCCCCCCATCTCATCCCCAGAGCTGAAACAGAGCACCAACTGCAGCCTTCCTCCTTGCCCCCTGCCCAAATCTCCTGGGGACCCTACAGACCATCCCCTCCTAATCACCTTCCCCCCACTTGTCACTGTACCCCAGCCCCCAAATCTGGCAGGCACCCCCTGCTAAAAGCACAGACCACACATGCTAAAAACACCCAGGTAGGCTACCTACAGACCTCTTGTCTCTCTGTTCCCCAGCTCTACTTCCCCAGCCTGTCTCTAGCTCTGCAGCAGAGCACCCACGGAAGCCTTCCCTGCCTCCCCCATCCCACCCCACAGATCTTCCTCTTATGACCTTCTGCCACCTGTTTGTTGCTTTGTTCCAACTCCAGCAGGCACCTACTGCTAACCCCAGGGTAGTTCTTCCTAGGGCAACAAGCAGACCAAAGGCACCTTTTCTACTGATCCTGAGATCCAATCTCCCCGTCTCATCCCCAGCTCTGTATCAGTAATCCTGCTGAACTCGCCCTTCCCTCTCTGACTCCATCCCCAATGGATCACAAAGACCTCCTCCAACCTTCCTTTCCCCACTCATCTCAGTATCCCAGCCTCCAACAACAGTAGGCATTGCCTGTGAACACATTAGCTGAGCTGACCAGAAAAACAGGCAACACACAGCTATCACACTATCCAAATATCCAGAGAGGATTTTCCAAGAAACCTCTCTGAAATTTTCAGAAACCAAGAAGAAAATCACCCACCCAACAAGGACAAATCCAATAACTAGCAGCTAGATCTCTAATAATTCCAAACCCAGATGCCTAGACACCAGCATAAGAACACAAGGAACGGTAGGCAAGGCAGCCTGTCTCCACTAGAGCCCGGCTGTTCCACCACAGCAGGCCCTGAATATTTCAATATAGGTGAAGTACAAAAAAGTCATTAAAACAGCCTTTATGAATATGATAAAGGGGTCCTTAAAGAAGAAATTAATAAGTACCTCAAAGAAATCCAGGAAAATACAAACAGTGGAAGGAAATGAATTATATTGTTCAAGACCTCAGATTGGAAATAGAATATTGGAAATGGGATAAAGTAAACACACACTGAGGGGATTCTGGAAAATTTAGGAATTCGAACAGGAACTGCAGCCATTAAGTTTCACCAACAGAATACAAGAAATGGAAGACATCGAAGATACGATAGAAGAAATGGATACATTGGACAAAGAAAATGTGAATCTAAAAAACTCCTGAATAGGACACTATGAAAAGACAAAATATAAGAATAATAGGAATAGAAGAAGGAGAAGAACACCAGCTCAAAGGTCCAGGATACATTTTCAAAAAATCATAGAGGAAAATTTTCCTAACTTAAGGAAGGGCATGCTTATAAAGGTAAAAGAACAAACAAACAAGAAACAAAACAAAAACCCCAAAACTTACAGAACACCAAATAGATTGAACCAGAAAAAAAATCCCTTTGCCACATAATAATCAAAACACTAAGCATATGAACAAAGAAAGAATATTAAAAGTTACAAGGGAGAAAGACTAAGTTACATATAAAGGCAGACCTATCAGGATTACACCTAACTTCTCAATGGAGACTCTAAAAAC
Source organism: Ondatra zibethicus (assembly GCA_004026605.1). Lineage (NCBI taxonomy): Eukaryota > Metazoa > Chordata > Mammalia > Rodentia > Cricetidae > Ondatra > Ondatra zibethicus. The sequence goes on from PVIU01024446.1 coordinate 13,739, forward strand.
CAGAAGGCCTGGGCAGACTTCCTGTGGACTCTAAGAGGCCAAAGATGCCAGCCCAGACTACTATGCCTACTAGAAATTTTAATAACCACATACAGAGAAAATAATATATTCCATGATAAAGTCAAATTTAAGCAATGTCTATAAATCCAATCCTACAGAGGTGTTAGAAGGAGAACTCCAACCCAAGGACATTAACTACACTCATGAGAACACAGTAAATAAATAATCTCACATCAGCAAATCAAAAGAACAGAAGCAAACACCACACCACCACCACCACCAGCAACAACAACAACAAAATAACAGGAATTAACAATCATTGGTCATTAATATTGCTCAGTATCAGTGGTCTTAATTCCCCCATAAAAAGATAGATGTTGTTCTAAACAAAATCGCAATCATGTGATTGCATCAATAAAGACTTGGGAGCCAGATGCTGGGGTGAACATCTGCTAACTCAGAGAGCCTGAAAAAGCACCCAGCTGACCTCTTTCCTCAACAGATGTTCCTCTTTTCTCCTAGTCTCAAACAAGACCTTTAACTGGATGTTCATCCCTTCTACTTTTCTGACCCTCTCTATTCACCCTCCTGACCTCCTCCTACTTTCTATGTTTTTTTCTTAACAATCCTATGTTCGTTGTTGTAAACTGTTTGCTTGTTCTAACTCTTTATCTTTGGTTGACTTTATTTAATCTTGTTTATAATATTCAAGCAGAAAGTTCCTGGATTAAAGATGTGTGATAGGCCCGAGCTCACAACAACTATAAACAAGTTCTTTCCAGTAAATAACGCAATCGTGGAGTTCACAGTGTGATCAAATATTCTGCAACACACAGATTACTAGAATGGATGCAAATACAGGACCCATCCTTTTGCTTCACCCAATAACACAACTTAACATCATTACTTCAGAGAAAGGGTTGGAAAAAGATTTTCCAAGCAAATGCACTGAATAAGCAAGCTGGTGTAGCCATTCTAATATCTATCAAGATGGACTTCCAACCAAAACTAACCAAAAGAGCTAAGGAAGTATACTATATATTCATCAAAGGAAAAATCCACCAAGATGGCATTTCAGTTCTTAACATCTATGCCCCAAGTACAAGGGCACCCAATTTTGTAAAACAAACAAACAAACAAACAAACAAACAAAAAAGCCAAAAACAAAAAAACCCAAAACAAAACAAAACAAAAAATTAAACAAACAAACCCCACTTCCACAGCTTAAACCGTATACTGCCACTCACATACTGATAGGGAAAGACTTCAATACCCCACTCTCACCAATGAACAGGTCATTCAGACAAAAAAGAAAAACTGGAGCTAACAGATATTATAAACCAAATGGACCTAACAGAGATCTACAGAACATTTCACCCAAACATAAAAGAATATACTGCCTTCTCTGAACCTCATGGAACTTTCTCCAAAATTGTCCATATACCATAAAGCAAGTCTCAGCAGATAAAAGAAAATTGAAATAACTTCTGCATCTTATCAGACTACCACAGATTAAAGCTGGATGTCAACAACAACAACAGAAAGCCTACAAACTCATGGAAATTGAACAACTCTCTACTGAGTAAAAAAAAAAAAATGGTCAAGAAAGAAAGAAAGACTTCCTAGAATTCAATGAAAATGAATACACAACATATACAAATCTATGGGACACTATGAAAGTGGTGCTAAGAGGAAAGTTCATAGCACTAAGTGCCTACGTAAAAGAATTGGAGAAATCTCACACTAGCAACCTAACAGCACACCTGAAAGCTCTAGAACAAAAAGAAGTAAGCACACCCACGAGGAATAGATGGCAAGAAAAAATCAAACTGAGGAATAAAATTAGTAAAATAGAAAGAAAGAAAACAATGCAAAGAATTAATGAAACAAAGAAGTGGTTCTGTGAGAAAATCATTGAGATAGACAAACTATCTAAGTTAGGGTTTTATTGCCATGAAGAGACACCATGACCATGGCAACTCTTATGAGGAAAACATTTAATTGAGGCTGGCTAACAGTTTCAGAAGTTTAGTTCATTATCCTCTTGGTGGGAAACACAGCGGTATGCACGCAGACATGGTGCTGGAAAAGGAGATAAGAGTTCTGCATCTTGATCCACAGACAACAGGAAATGAACTCTGTTCCACACTGAGCATAACTTCAACATAGAAGACTTCAAAGTCCCTCCCTCACTCCAGGGACAGACTTCCTCCAACAAGGCCACACCTCCTAATAGTGCCATTCTCTATAAGTCAAGCACTCGAACAGGAGTCTATGAGGGCCATACATATTCAAACCATCACATAAATCCTCATCCAAACTAACTAAAACATGGAGAGAGAATATGAAAATTAACAAAATCAGAAACGAAAAGGGAGACATAATGACAGACACCGAGAAAACCCAGAGAATCACAAAGACATACTTAAAAACCCTGTACTTCACCAAATTGGAAAATTTAAAAGAAATGGGTAATTTTCTCAACAGGTAGCACTTACCAAAGTTAAATCAAAATCAGAAAAACAATTTTAACAGATCTGCAACCCCTAGTGAAATAGAAGCACACATTAAAATTCTCCCAACCAAAATAAGTCCAGAATTCTACCAGATATTCAAAGAGTTAATGCCACTACTCCTCAAATTTCCCCACAAAATAAATACAGAAGGAACATTGCTCAATTAATCTTTTGAGGTTACAGTTACCCTGTTACACAAATCATATAAAGATTTAACAAAGAAGAATTACAGACCAATTTTCTTTATAAACACAGATGCAAAAATAATAAAATAATTGCACATCAAAAAGATCATCCACCATGATCAAGTAGACTTCATCCCAGAGATGCAGGGATGGTTCAACATATGAAAATTAGTCAATGTTATCCACCATATAAACAAACTGAAAGACAACAACCACATGATCATCTCACTGGATGCCAAAAAAGAATTTGACAAAATCCAACACCTCTTAATGACAAAATTCCTAGAGAGATTAGAGGTACCATGGGACATACCTAAACATAATAAAGACAATTTACAGCAAGCCAACAGCTAGCATCAAATTAGATGGAGAGAAATACAGAGCAATTCCACCAAAACCAAGAAGAAGAGAAGGTTTTTCACTCTCTCCATATCTACCATATCTATTAAATATATTACTTGAAGTTCTAACTAGAGCAATAAGACAACTGAAGGAGCTAAAAGGATACACATTGGAAAGTAAGACGTAAAGCATATTTATTTGCAGATTATGTAATAATATACGTAAGTGACCCAAAAAAATCCGCCAGGGAATTCCTACATCTGATAAACACTTTCAGCAAAGTGGTTGGATACAAGATGAATCCAAAAAAAAAACAATAGACCTCCTACAGACAAATGACAGACTGAGAAAGAAATCAGGAAAACAACACCTTTCCTAACAGTCTCAAATAATATAAAATATCTTGGAGTAGCACTATCCAAGCAAATGGATATGAAAGACATATTATACTAAGTCTGAAGAAAGAAATTGAAGAAGGTATCAAAAGATGGATTGGTAGGATTGACATAGTAAAAACAGTCATTCTGCCAAAAGGAACCTACAAGTTTAGTGCAATCCCCATCAAAATCCCAACATTAGTCTTTACAGGCATTAAAAAGACAATTCTCAACTTTATATGGAAAACAAAAAACCCAGGAAACTAAAACAATTCTAAGTAATAAAGGAAATGCTGGAGGTCCCACCATTCCCAGTTTGAAGCTATACTACAGAACTATAGTAATTAAAAAACTGCATGGTATTGACATAAAAATAGACACCTTGAATACCCAGACACAATTCCACAAATTTATGGATATATGATTATTGGTGAAGAATTCAGAAATACACAAGGAAAAAAATGACAAAACCTTCAACAAATGGTGCTGGTCATACTGCATGTCTGCATGTAGAAGAATGCGAATAGATCCATATTCATCCCTTGCATAAAACTCAAGTCCAAGTGGATCAAAGACCTCAACACAAAACAGATACACTGAACCTGAGAGAAAGGAAACTGGGGAATAACATTGAACACACTAGCACAGAGGGCTTTCTGAACAGAACACAACGCAGGCACTAATATCAACAATTAATAAATGGGACCTCATGAAACTGACAAGCTTCTTTAAAGGCAAAGGACACTATTAATAAGACAAAATGGCAGCCTATAGAATAGGAAATCTTCACCAGCCCCACCTCCGACAGAGGGTTGATATAAAAAAAATATTAAAAACTCAAGAGACTAGACATAAAAAAAACCAAATAATCCAATAAATAAATGGAATACAGCTTAAAACAGAGAATTCTCAAAGGGGAAACTCAGATGGCCAAGAAACCCTTAAAGAAATGTTCAACATCCTTAGCTATCAGGGAAATGCAAATCAAAGCTACTTTAAGATCCCTCTTGCACCTGTCAGAATGGTTAAGATCAATAACACAAGTAACAACTCATGCTGGCTAGAATGTTGAGCATGGGGAACACTCCTCCATTGTTTGTGGGAGTATAAACTTCCATAGGCACTTTGGAAATCAGTATGGATTTCTTCACAAAGTTCGGAATCAATCTACCTAATGACCCAGCTATACTGCCCTTGGACATATACCCAAAGAATTCTCCATCCTACCACAAGGATACTTGCTCAACCGTGTTCATTGCAGCTTTATTCATAATAGTTAGAAACTGGAAACAATCTTGATGTCCCTCAAGTGAAGAATGCATAAAGAAAATGTGGCACATTTTTACAATGGAGTATTACTCATCTGTTAAAAACAATAACATCATGAAATTTGCAGGCAAATGGAGGGAACTAGACAAAATCATCCTGAGTGTAGTAACCTAGACCCAGAAAGGTAAATACGGCATATATTCACTTATAGGTAGATACTAGCCATTAAGTAAATGGTAACCAAGCTACAACCCCAGAGAGGGATGGAGGTTAGGTAACCAAGAAAGGTTAGGTAAAGAGGAGGGGATCTTGTAGGGGAATGTGTATATCTTCCTTTGAAGGGAAAATAGAATAGATTTTGTAGGCAGACTGGGGGTGGATGAAGCTGGGAGCAGGGGGATCAGGTTGGGGAGCAGATAGAGTGGAGGGAGAAAGGAAGCTGGAATTGGGGGGCATTTAGGACATGGTGTGGAAACCTGAAATGGACACTTTCTGGAATCTATGAAGGTGATCCTAGTGAGGATTCCTAGTAGTGGGGGATACATACTCTCAATGGCTATCTCTTGTAGCCAAGTGAAGCTTCCAGCAGTGGGACTGGGTCACATTCAATTGAGTTGTTTGTTGGCCAAAGGGCTCCCATGGATATCTTCACACAACGTAGTCTGCTAAGAGAAAGGATTGTTCTCTGCAAACTGACATTGGGGCCCCATTGCTGAGGACGATACTCACACAACTCAGTGAACATGGAGAAATCGAGCTGGTGCCTTCATAGCACCCTCACCCCTATGTTCTAATGTCTCTGGGTGGAAAGGTACTCCACAGGCCACTGAAAGAGAAACCTGGACATCAATCCACGTCCAAAATCTTTGACCTACAATATGTACTGTCTGAAAAGTAGGCTAGAGCAACTGTGGCACAGAACATGTGGGAGCAGCTAACCAGTGTCTGATGTTACTTAGGGCCCACTCCATGAGAAGGAACTCACACCCAACACTGCTTGAGTAGCCAAGAACCAGAGATGAGAGAGCCCAGAGACCTGGTGCAAACCAAACACTACTAGTCTAAAAAAAAAATCAATAAAATAATTCCTAATGATATTCTGCTATACCCATAGATCAGTGCTTTATCCGGTCACCATCACAGAGGCTTCTGGCAGCAGATGGAAAAAGATGCAGAAACCCACAGCTAGACATTGTGCAGAGAGAGTCTAAATTGGAGGTCTCTCCTCAGAGCTCAGGGAACCCTGCAGAAGAGGAGGCAGAAAGATTGTAAGAGCCAAAAACGATGCAGAGCACCAGGAGAACAAGGCACATATGAACTCACAGAGACTGAAGCAGCAAGCACAGGGCCTACATGGATCTATACCAGGTCTTCTGGTATAGATTATAAAAGGTTATAGTTTTTAGCTTATTATTTTTATGGGACCCTTGACTACGAGAATGGGTGTGTCACTGACTCTTGAGCCTGCTCTTAGGACTCTCTTCCTCCTGTTCGGTTGCTGGGTCTATAACTTTGTTATGATAGCTTTTGTTTCATCTTATTATATTTTATTTCATTACGTATGGCTGTTATCTCTTAGAAGCCTGTACTTTCTTGATGAGAGATAGACAGGGAGTGGATCTGGATGGGATGGGAGGTGGGGAGCAACTGAGGGGAACAGAGGAAGAGAAGCTATAATCAGGATATAGTGTATGAGAAAAGAATATATTTTCTTTTTTTGGTTTCTTTTGCTTTATAAATAATACCATTCAAAATTTCCACTTCCTTCCCTCCTCCCATTTCCCTTCCACTCCCCCAGTCACCCTCCCCTCTCACTCTCCAGTCCTAAGAGAGGGCAGGGTACCCTGCCCTGTGGGAAGTCCAAGGCCCTCCCCCACTCCATCCAGGCCTAGGAAGGTATGCATACAAACAGACTAGGATCCCAAAAAGCCAGTACATGCAGTAAAATCAAATCCCAGTGCCATTATCATTGGCTTCTCAGTCAGCCCCCATTGTCAGCCACATTCAGAGAGTCCGGTTTGATCACATGCTCGTTCAGTCCCAGTCCAGCTGGCCTTGGTGAACTCCCATTAGATCAGGAACACTGTTTCAGTACGTGGACCAACCCCTTGCAGTCCTGACTTCCTTGCTCATCTCCCTCCTTCTGCTCTTCAACTGGACCTTGGGAGCTCAGTCCTGTGCTCCAATGTGGGTCTCTGTCTCTAACTCCATCCATTGCCAGACAAAGGTTCTATGGTGATATTCAAGATATTCATCAGTGTGGCTATGGGACAAGACCAGTTCAGGCACCCTCTCCTCTACTGCCCAAGGACCTAGCTTGGGACATCCCCGTGGACACCTGGGAACCCCTCTAGAGCCAAGTCTCTTGCCAACCCTAAAATGGCTCCCTTAAGATATCCTCTTCCCTGCTCCCATATCTGCCCTTTCTCCATTTCAACCATCCCACTCCCCCAAGCTCTCCCCAATCCTCTCCTTCTCCCTTCTCACTCCCCTTCTCCCCTTCTTCCCCCACCCCCACCCCATGCTCCCAACTTTTGCCCAGTGATCTTGTCTGCTTCCAATTTCCAGGAGGATTTATATATGTTTTTATTTGGGTTCACCTTATTATTTAGTTTCTCTAGGATCACAAACTATAGGCTCCATGTCCTTTGTTTATGGCTAGAATCCATTAATGAATGAGTACATACCATATTCATCTTTTTGGGTCTGGGTTATCTCACTCAGGATAGTGTTTTCTATTTCCATCCATTTGCATGCAAAATTCAAGATGTCATTGTTTTTTGTTTTGTTTTCCCGCTGAGTAGTACTCTAATGTGTATATGTGCCACACTTTCTTTATCCATTCTTCCATTGAGGGGCACCTAGTTTGTTTCCAGGTTCTGGCTATTACAAATAGTGCTGCTATGAACATAGTTGAACACATGCTTTTGTAGTATAATTGGGCATCTCTTGGGTATATTCCCAAGAGTGGTATTGCTGGATCCTGAGGTAGGTTGACTCCCAGTTTCCTGAGAAACTGCCACACTGATTTCCAAATTGGTTGCACAAGTTTGCATTCCCACCAGCAACGGATGTGTGTTCCCCTTACTCCACATCCTCTCCAGCATAGGCTATCATTGGTGTTTTTTATTTTAGCCATTCTGACAGGTGTAAGATGATATCTCAAAGTTGTTTTGATTTGCATTTCCCTGATCGCTAAGAAAGTTGAAAGTGACCTTAAGTATCCTTTGGCCATTTGAACTTCTTCTGTTGAGAATTCTCTGTTCAGTTCAGTACCCTATTTTCTAATTGGATTATTTAGAATTTTAATGTCTAGTTTCTTGAGTTCTTTATATATTTTGGAGATCAGGCCTTTGTGTGATGCCAGGTTGGTGAAGACCTCCTCCCATTCAGTAGGTTGCCTTTTTGTCTTAATGACAGTGTACTTTGCTTTTCAGAAGCTTCTCAGTTTCATGAGGTCCCATTTATTCATTGCTCTTATTGTCTCCTGTGCCCATGTGTTGTAGGCTACTTCCCATTTTCTCTTCTATCAGGTTCAGTGTGGTCAGATTTATATTGACGTCTTTAATCCATTTGGACTTGAGTTTTGTGCATGATGATAGATATGGATCTATTTTCATTCTTCTACAGGTTGACATCCAGTTATGACAGCACCATTTGTTAAAGATGCTTTCTTTCTTCCATTGTATAATTTTAGCTCCTTTGTCAAAAATCAGGTGTTCATAGGTTTGTGGATTAATATCCAGGTCTTTGATTTGATTCCATTGATCAATGTCTCTGTTTTTATGCCAGTACCAAGCTGTTTTCATTACTATAGCTCTGTAATAGAGTTTGAAGTCAGGGATGGTAATGCCTCCAGAAGTACCATTATTGTACAGGATTGTTTTGGCTATCCTGGGTTTCTTGTTTTTCCATATAAAGTTGATTATTTTTCTCTCAAGGTCTGTGAAGAGTTTTGTTGGGGATTGCATTGAATATATAGATTGCCTTTGGTAGAATTGCCATTTTCACTATATTGATCCTACCAATCCAGGAGCATGGGAGATCCTTCCATTTTCTGGTATCCTCTTCAGTTTCTTTCTTCAAAGACTTAAAGTTCTTGTCAAATAGCTCTTTCACTTCCTTGGTTAGTGTTACCCCAAGATACTTTATGCTATTTGTAGCTATCATGAAAGGTGATGTTTCTCTGATTTCCCTCTCAGCTTCTTTATTCTTTGTGTATAGGAGAGATACTGATTTTTTTGAGTTGATCTTGTATCCTGCCACTTCACTGAAGGTATTTATCAGTTGTAGGAGTCTTTGGTAGAGTTTTTGGGGTCACTTATGTACACTATCATATCATCTGCAAAAAATTAAAGTTTGACTTTTTCCTTTCCAATTTGAATCCCCTTGATCTCCTTATGTTGTCTTATTTCTATTGCTAGAACTTCAAGCACTATATTGAAGAGGTATGAAGAGAGTGGACAGCCTTGTCTTGTTCTTGATTTTAATGGAATGGCTTTAAGTTTCTCTCCATTTAATTTGATGTTAGCTGTCAGCTTGCTGTATATTGCTTTTATTATATTTAGGAATGAACCTTGTATCCCTAATCTCTCCAAGACCTTTATCATAAAGGGGTATTGAATTTTGTCAAATGCTTTTTCAGCATCTAATGAAATGATCAATTGTTTTTTTTCTTTCAGTGTATTTATATGATAGATTTTCGTATGTTGAACCAGCCCTGCATCTCTGGGATGAAGTCTACTTGATCATAATGGATGGTTTTTTTTTTATGTGTTCTTGGATTAAGTTTGCCAGTATTTAATTGAGAATTTTTGCTTCAATGTTCATGAGTGAGATTGGTCTGTAATTCTCTTTCTTGGTTGAGTCTTTGTGTGGTTTTGGTATCAGGGTAACTGTAGCTTCATAAAAAGAGTTTGACAATGACTCTTCTGTTTCTATTATGTGAAACACATTAAAGAGTATAGGTATTAGCTCTTCTTGGAAGTTCTGGTAGAATTCTGCATTAAAACCATCTGGTCCTGGGCTTTTTTTGGTTGGGAGGTTTTTGTGACAGCTTCTATTTCCTTGTGACTTATAGGTCTATTTAAAGTGTTCACCTGGTCTTGATTTAATTTTGGTATATGGTACTTATCCAAAAGATGTCCATTTCTTTTACATTTTCCAATTTTGTGGCATACAGGATTTTGTAGTAAGACCTAATGATTCTCTGCATTTCCTCAGTGTCTGTTATTATATCCCCTTTTCATTTCTGATCTTGTTAATTTGCATGTTCTCTCTCTGCCTTTTGATTAGTTTGGATAGGGGTTTGTCAGTCTTGTTGATTTTCTCAAAGAACCTGCTCTTTGTTTCATTGATTCTTTGGATTGTTTTCTGTGTCTGTTTTGTTGCTTTAGGCCATCAGTTTGATTATTTCCAGTCTTCTACTCCTCCTGGGTAAGTCTGCTTTTTTTTTTTCTAGAGCTTTCCCATGTGCTGTTCAGTCTCTAATGTGAGCTTTCTCCATTTTCTTTATGTGGACACTTAGTGCTATGAACTTTCCTCTTAGCACTGCTTTCTTAGTGTCCCATAGGTTTGGGTATGTTGTGTCTTTATTTTCATTGAATTCAAAGACGACTTTAATTTCTTTATTTCTTCCTTGACTCAGGGGTGGTTCAGTAGTTGACTGTTTAGTTTCCATGAGTTTGTAGGCTTTCTGGGGGTAGAATTGTTGTTGAATTCTAACCTTATTCCCTGGTGATCTGATAAGACACAGGTGGTTAGTACAATTTTTTTTTTTTGTATCTGTGGATGCTTGCTTTGTTACTGAGTATGTGATCAATTTTCAAGCAGGTTCCATGAGATGCTGAGAAGAAGGTATATTATTTTCTATTTGGGTGGAATATGCTATAGATGTCTGTTAAGTCCATTTGATTCATTACATCTGTTAGTTCTCTTATTTCTCTGTTAAGTTTCTATCTGGTTGACCTGTCCATTGGTGAGAGAGGAGTGTTGAAATCTCCTACTATTAGTGTATGGGGTTTGATGTGTACTTTGAGTTCTAGTAATGTTTCTTTTACATATATGGGTGATTTTATATTAGGGGCTTAGATATTCAGGATTGAGACTTCATCCTGATGAATTATTCCTGTTATGAGTATAAAATATCCTTCTCCATCTCTTCTGATTGATTTTAGTTTGAAATCAATTTTGTTAGATATTAGTATAGCCACACCCGCTTGTTTCTTAGGTCCATTTGATTGGAAAACCTTTTCCCAACCCTTTACTCTGAGATAATGTCTGTCTTTGTGGTTGAGGTGTGTTTTTTGTAAACAGCAGAATGCTGGATCCTGTTTTCGTATCCATTCTCTTAACCTTTGCCTTTTTATAGGTGAATTGAGTCCATTGATATTAAGTGATGTTAATAACCGGTGGTTGTTAACTCCGGTTATTATTATTATTATTTTTTTTTGGTGGTAGTGTTTGTGTGTTTCCCTTCTTTGAGTTGTGCTGCTGGAGGATTGTCAGATTTCTGCGTCATTATGGGTGTTGTTGGCTTCCTTGGGTGTGGTTTCCCTTCTAGTACTTTCTGTAAGGCTGGGTTTGTGGCTACGTATTGCTTAAATCTGTTTTTGTCCTGAAATTCTTGTTTTCTCCAGCGATGGTGAAAGAAAGCTTTGCTGGGTATAGTAGTCTGGGCTTGCACCCATGGTCTCTTAGTGTCTGTGGCACATCTATCCAAGTCCTTCTGGCTTTCATGGTTTCCATAGAGAAGTCAGGTATAATTCTGATAGGTTCACCTTTATATGTTACTTGACCTTTTTCCTTTGCAGCTCTTACTATTCCTTCTTTATTCTGTATGTTTTGATTATTATGTGGTGAGGGGATTTTTTTTGGTTCAGTCTATTCGGTGTTCTGTGTGCTGCTGTACCCTCATAGGCACATCCTTCCTTGGGTTGGCAAGCGCTATAGGCACACCCTGCCTTGGGTTGGGAAGCGCCATAGGCACACCCTGCCTTGGGTTGGGAAGCGCCATAGGCACACCCTGCCTTGGGTTGGGAAGCGCTATAGGCACACCCTGCCGTGGGTTGGGAAGCGCTATAGGCACACCCTGCC